>OMKZ01055238.1:27879-38692 GCA_900302535.1 Neoniphon sammara | reverse complement strand
CAGATCAGAACCAAACAACAAAGAAAAAAAGCCCTCATGGAAAATCTCAGACCAAATTAAATCAACTTGTTGGAATATCTTGGAAAACTATTAAGACTGTATCACTGGAGATTTACTGGTGACACGCTGATTCACCGATCACACTAATGATCCTTTTTCCTGATTGTATGACTCCATGAGCTGAATATATCTCTCCCTGTGCCAAACGCCCCCATGCACTCATCACCCTCATCTCTTACAGTCTATGAAGCATCAGACACAGATGCCTCCAGAGGGCTTGCCCACTGCTACCCTCCCTAATAAAGCTCAAACACACAACACCATTTGCACAAGAACTCCATAAAAACCACTCTGACGTTCCCTACAGCTGTGTCTGTGCCATTCTCATAACACTATTACGTTAGTGGTAGCTTGTTATAGTGAGCAGTTAGCCCGCCGGACGGAGGCTGTGGCTAATGGGAGCGCATAAGTGGGATCATGCGACATTGACAGGCGCAGGGTTTGACCCACCTGGTGCAAGCTGTTAGCCACTACACTAGCCCATGGATCATTTTGCACTGCTCCTGTGTCTGTTAATCAATTTAGGACTGGGCTGTGTAGGATGAGGAGGCAGTAATGATGCTCTCTGGACCCTCCCCAGGGACAGAGCATTATAAAGAAGCTACATTATTTATCAGCAGGGCCCTGGATGGGGCCTCCATTAGCCCCTGCTCAATGGAGTCACTGGCTATAAACAGAGGAGTGGAGGCAGAGAGAGGGTGATAGATAAAGAGAGAGAGAGAGAGAAAAGAGGCAGAGAGGGGGAATGATGCGGGAGGGAGAGAGAGAGAGCGAAAGTGACGGAAAAGACAGAGATTTAAGAGAGTATGAGTGTGTGCGTGTGCATGCATGTGTGAGTGTGTGTGTGAGAGAGAGAGAGAGAGAAAGAGACAGAGAAAGAGAGAGAGAGAACACAAACACACACAGTCTCTTTCATCCAAGCGCTTTTCACAAAAATGTTGTCAAGTGTCAGTAAATAGAGACACTAAAAGATGGAATATGTGCTTTTTCACAAAAACAAATCCCAGCTATTCAAGAATGGTGCTTCAGTGTGTACGACAGCTTTTCCAGGGTGGCATCTTTTCAGGAACAAAAAAGTTAAACATCATTTGAGTTGAGTCTTTAAAAGAATGAATACTTAGAAATGAGCTAAATGCAGCCAAACCAGTGGCCAACAAATTTGGCTTTTTACCGCAGTCACCCGAGTCTCCCTTTCTCATACAATAGTGTAAGTGCAGGGCTTGAAATAACCACAGTCAGGCATGAGGTGTTGCCCTTAGTAACTAGACATAGCATTGACCTGGGAGGCTCCGAAAACTCCATGGGGTCACTTTTCCTCACACCACATCTACAACACTGACCTAGTAAAGATTGTGCTTGTGTATGAGTGAAATCTAGCTTTCACACCGTGCAGGACTATGACACGGACAGGCCGCTAGACTGGAAAACACACAGAAAACACTGGAAAGCCTGTCACAACCAAAATGTGGTCAGTAATGTCCAACCCCTTAGGGCACAAGCAATGACTTTGAAGGGCTTCGGAAGCTGAACTGGGATCAGATTCTGCATGTACCAGACAGACCAGTCCACACACGACCACAGACATAACTAGCGAACACATGGGGTTTCGAGCAGCTATCCCAACCATGCTTGGCACTCAGTGTTGGGTTAGTGTTGTGTTAGGGGTGGACACCTCACCCCAACACATGGCAGGCTAGGGTGTCTGGGCCATACGGACAGACAGAAGGGTTTTCTGAGACTGACATTGTTCGGCAGTGTTGTGACGGACTCTTTGGAACCAGAGGAATGTGGCTAACCTATACTTACACCTTGTAGCCGAGCGTTTTCAGCAGTGATGTGATTTTTGCCGGGAGATAAATTTGGACAATGTATGAAACCCTTTTAATTAACATGACTGTAATAACACCGTAACAGGTTTTGCCTTGAGTTTAAAAAAATTGGCTAGTTTAGAGATTCTAAGCGTGCAAAGAGTACATTCACTGGCAAGGTCAATAAAACATGTTCAAATTAGGGACACAAAAAAAAGCCACAATATTTTTGACAAAATGTACATATTATCTACAACTGATGAACCTGATAAAAGTATAATAATCACACTGATACATTACAATGGTGTTATTTTCAAGCAAAACTAAGTATGTCATTTCAATCCCATGAAGAACATTTGAATATTTTTCAAATATTATTTAAATCCCCATATACTGAGAATGCAGGATGATAAAACAATTGAAGTAAATCACGGACAAGGACAAATTCCCGTCCTTTGGGTAATCTGATATGTCATCTTCAATAATGTCAGGAGATCTAGCCTTAGCTGCTGTAGGTCTCCCTCCCTCTCCCTCTCTCTTTCCCTCCCTCTCTCTCTATCTCTCTCTCTCTCTCATGCACACATACCCAAATTCATGAACCCTGTGACATAACTGTGCATAAAACCACATTCATGTACTTGGAGGCACAGCAGTGCAGATGATGGCCTCAGTAAATTTGCATCAGCCACAAGACAATAACTGGGAAGGTGTTAAAATGACATTTTGGTAGAAGATGGCATTCAGATGCTGGTAATCAATGTGGAATGTACTGCAAATATTCTTCCATTGTCCAATAAACTCGATCAATAACCTATATCATGATCAAATATGATCAATGAAAAATAAAACATGTAATCTACTGTATAAAACTGGCACACTGTCCAGCAATCTACACAAAAATGATCCAAAACAGACAGCCTGTAAAGCCTAGCTTAATAAACCCAATATGTCGTTGTCAAGTGTTGAATAATAGTTACATAAAATCCCTAATGAAAATCATAGTAATATTCCTTACACTTGCAGTGTGTCTGTGGTAGTAGTTTGTGACCTTTTCGTACTTAATGGTATCCTTTTCTTCTGTGGTGTCACTTTATAGTTCTGTTCTATTTCTAAAATACTCATATAGTGAATTATGGTATTGATGTGATATTTGTACAGTATACACATTAAAACATTATTACAGTTCTTTTTCTGAAGACAAATGTTGCTCACACGCCGCATAAAGCAAACACTTAGCACCTAAACCAAAAATGATGAGTTCAATTTTCAATTTTGCTACATTTGTAACTCTGTTACCAATCTCATAGCTTGAAAAAAAAGTTTGAAGCTGCCAAGACTCTTCAGCTGAATCGTTTGAATGTATTATCCAAGAAGCAAACTCGTGCAAACTAAGGGTTAAAATACAAACAAAGATGCGGTACTTTTCATTTTGCATATGGGAAAAGAAAGTTTACAGTACCTTTTTGTGCAGCTTTAAGTCTCCCTCCTATATGTGCTCTCATACAGCTGCCTGTCTTAGGTCTGCTTGGCCTGGCGTCAGTGAGTCGCGGGGCCGCCTCACCCTCCGCTGAGCGCCAGTATCACGCCGCGGGATACAGTCCGACAATAACGAGCCCTACTTTTTACACATCTAACATCTTCATTCACTGTGTGGAAACGGATTATGTAACTATGAAATAATGCGGTCTTTTAGTTAAGTTTAAAGAGCCTCCCCAGTGTTGGAGAGTTCTTTAAGAGGTCTAGTTTGCTGTTACAACTTGCCTGCTGAGGAGTGAAACCATGTTGCCTAATCACTTGATGATACACTTAGATAAAAAAGAAGACAGTAAGGCCAGTGGATTTCAACCCGGGGTCCCCTTGAGAGGGTCCCCAGACGCCCCAGAAAAAATGTGGGACGGCTTAATTTTGTGGTTTCTCCATTCATCAACAGTTCGCACAACTAGGAAATTGACTTTTTATAACGACCTCCCCATGTTTACACGAGGAAAAAAACAGAAAAAAATATAATATGTGGATCTGTGCATCCATGGGACAAAAGCTTTATTATGGGTGGGGGTCCTTGGTGTAAGACTTTTCTATATGTGGGATCCCTGAGATGACAATGTTAAGGAATCCCTGTACCACTAGGTTAAAGGCAATTTGTAGCCCATTGATATATAATTATGCTACAAACTGATTACCTGTGTAGAATCTTTCTTTCTTTCTTTCTTTCTTTCTTTCAAATAATGTTTAACCATACTGGTTTGAGGTTATATCTCCCCTCAGCACTAAAACAAAACTGCTTATCCAATTCTCCAAACTGGGACAGTAATCTCTTGCAGTAGTTATAAGTGACAGACAGACAACTCTTCTCAGCTGTGGTTTATCTGATGGTGAACTCCTGAACTGCACTGTGTTAAGCCTGCCTCTCAGTTCCCCCTGCTTTGATTGTGATATGATAAGCACTATTTATATTGTCAAGAGAACAAAAGTGTCTAAGAGAAGGGTAAGCACGGGAGCATGCTCACACATGCCATCCTCTCAAATTCTCACCTCAGACAATGCCTCCATGCACACAGCCTTTAACACAGACCTCTGCATGTAGTGGGCTACCTCTGTTGGGTACAGGCATAATTTTGCACTGTCAAGAGTGAAACTTCAACAGTTCTTCAAACCATCTCATTAATATTGCATGCTAATGCATGAAAATAGCCTTCAGGGCAGCAGCAGAGGACAGGAACACAAAATGTCATTTCCTCCTCTCAGATGTGAGAATCTGATCAGTCCTATCTCAAACAAAGGTATATGTGTTCAGTAAATATTATGATTTAAAATTAAGTATAATTCAGAATATTATATAAGCTATTATTCTTCTTTTTTATTTATTTATTTTTTTGGAGTAAAAATACAGGTGAATAGGCTTGTATCGTATTCCTCTTACAAAAATGAACTAAAGTAATCATATCGCAGTACAAAAGGGATACCATCCAAAAATGTGTGTAATAAATTAGAATATCATGCAACTACTAAAGATAAAACATATGCCGTGGTACTCATTACTGAGTACCACAGAAACACTTTAAGTGCTTATAGGAAATATTATAGGAATATTATAATGATTTCTCATGCGGGTTAACTCATTTAAGAAGCTATGCAATTATTTAACACTAACAAAAGCATATGGTCGAAATCATAAAAAATCTATTTATAAGTCTCCATTTTATGTCATACAGAACACACCAAAATGTTTTTATTTGTTTCAGATTTCATTTGTCAAGTTCAGCGCAGCGATGGCCAAGTTGAGTGAAGGGGCGGTGGGGAACTAGATTATCCTGAAAACAGGCGGAGGAAAACCGTTCAGAGTGGAGGAGGCTCCTGGCGCAGGTGACGTCACGGCGCTGGCGACAGAATGTCTGAGTGAGGCGGGAGCGAGCTGCACGTGAATGTGAAATCTGGGAAAACAGAGCTATCAGGGGAGGGAGGACGGTGATGGTGATGATGATGATTATGATGATGATGATGCGAGTAGAAACATAATAGAGTCCCCCATGCTTTTTCATCTGAAGGATCCACCCCCACCCCTCACCCCTCTCACCCGATTAGAGCAGGGCATTTTTATTCTTATAACATTTCTACAGGGACTTGTAGTGTCTCTTATCTAAACAATAGTGAGTTTATACCGACCTTAACATGCTTTATGGCTTTTGTTTTTTTGTTTTTTTGCTTTTTTTTTATCTAGGCTAATATTGGGATTTAGGGATTATTTTTTTCGATCAGCTGTGGTATAACCATAATATTCCTATAGGGACTTTAAATACATCTGTACTATACCCAGTGGTCAGTTTATACTGACCCTATCATGATTTATAATCTTCTTATGGGTACCTTATTGTTTTTTTAAATGAATTTTTAAATTATTATTATTTTTAATATACTATGGTATAACCATAATATTACTATAAGGACTTAAGATGTGTCTGTACTATTCAGTAGTGGTTTTATACTTACCCTATCATTGTTTATGTTTATTCTCTCTCTCTCTCTCGCTCTCTCTCCACTATAGTATATCTATAATATTCCTATGGGTACCTTATTGTTTTATGGATTTTTTTTCATCTACTTTTTTATAACATAATATTCCTACAGGGACTCAACATTGTTCCATGCAATTTGGGATATTAAGTCATGGTGAGTTTATACTGGTTACATCAGTAACATCATCATATATTTATGCCATGTTTTAAAGAGCAGGCCTAATGTAGTCCTGTAATATTCTAACAGAGACCTATGTTTGTACAACATCCCTCTAACCTTTTACTATAGGATTACTACAGTCATTTTGGTAAGGATTTTTGTTAAATATACCTTCATCCTGAATCGGGAGTTAGCAATGAAGACAGTGGGAGGAAAAGCCATCCTTACAATTTATCGCTTTGTGCAAACTTCAAGGGAGTAAAATAATGGAATTAAACTGTAGGCCATTTTGCCTGGGAGGCTGGTACCCCTGGAGCCCCCTCTATGACCACTTGACAATCCCCAGAATCCACTTTGACAACCACTGGAATAGAGGGTGAGACAAGATCTTATAGATGCTCAAATTAGACTAAGATTTGTTGCCAAATTTGATTACTTGGTTGTTTCAAGGGGAAGAGTGTCAGCCATCTTCTCGATGCTGGTTTTACTGCACTTTCAGAGTGGATTGTGGCCTCAATCAGTCAACATGGGAAAGCAGACACAATGGAAGTATTTGCATTCCTCTTGTGACATAAAGCAAATGAAGGTTTGCACCAAACAAATTTGTAAGCACTGGGATTTGGGTTATGTGATCACTTAATTAATATTAGTCTGATTTATTTCTGTTACTCGTGTATTAATCATATTTATTGTTTCGTTAGTGGCAAGGAAATATTCAATATGTCCTCATAATAATGGCATCTGTATGAGATTAATCAGTGGGCGAGCTGGAAGCTATTGCATGTGATGTTCTTCCCACTATTTCTTTCTTTCTTCTCTAGATTTTTTGGACTGTATAACTACTTCTTCATACTTTCAGCTAGAAACTTCGTTCAAACTTCTAAAAAAAATCATTCAATTATTCAACTTATTTCAACTTTTTGTGCCATTGGAATGCATGGGACGGAATGTTCAAAACCCAGCAATTTTTCAACTTTCTTCACTGTTTCATACTTGCAACTAGAAACTTCATTCCAACTTTAAACGGGTCAGCACAAGTAGTACTTAAAATGTTGTAAACAACTTTTTGATATCTTTTATAGTTTTTGAGAAATCACAGTTTAATGCAAAGAAGCAGAGAAGAGAAGGACGAGAGAGAGCATAAGGATGGAGGGGAGAAAACTGATATATCTCCCACAGTTTCACTGTTACACACACATATTACTCCTCACAGACTTGCTACCGCTTCTACTAGTACTACCACAATTACCACCACTACTACCAAATACCACAAAGACTACTACATTTAGTACTATATCAATTATTTTAGCCCCTAATGATATAACATTTATTACCACCACTACTACTACTTCTGCTACAATGATTACTACTGTAACTGTTGCGGCTACTGTCTGGCTCACAAGCACACACACACACACACACACACACACACACACACACATACACACACACCCTGTGTACACTTCTACAGCTGATGTGCCTTCCTAAACATAAATACACATATAATATGTGAAAAATGTTCAACTATGTCTCCTCTAACTCCTGATATAATTATCTCTGACAGCATTTGCAGTATTTTTTCTACTGGACCAAGTGACACAGCTGTCTGTTCATCTCAGGCCTTCTTTTCAGTGTTAAAAGCGAGTCAATCCTTAATCTCACATAATTCAAACTTTCAGCAGGTCAGCAGTTTTGGTACTTTATTATTTTAATTCAGCTTTTTCATACATTTTGTACTATTTGCACACACTTGTACTGCTGATTTGCCTACCTAAAATCTCTCCAGCTGTGGGCCCCTAAAAGCATCTTTAACCTCACTACAGGCACTGCTGACACTGTCACACTTTACTCTTACACTTTTAAACCTACATACAACTCAAATGCTATTGCAACCTCATGTATTTGTTTTAAAGTTTCATTTTGTTGACTTCTTGTATTTTTAATGGTGCAGTCAAACAAGATGCTGTTTCTACTCAATGCTTTTACGCTTCTCAAGTTATATTCCACTCAAATACTTATTGTTTGAACAACTGCTTGAACATTCAATATGTTGCAGTCACAACTGCCAGTACTTTCATACATGTTGTACTTTTTGAGGTATCACAGTTTGAAGTATCACAGTTTTATACTGATTTTATGACATAGGTTTATTGTGTGTAATACATTATTCTTAGTACTACATTAACAGTATTCATACTTCTAACACCACTATTCAGCCAGTACTAGTGCTGGCACTACTAGTATCACTATTATGATGATTACTAATCTAACCACTACTTCTTCTGCTACAATTCCACTGGTACATACTGCTGCCACTATCATTACTACAACTATCAACACCTCTGTTATTACTCCTAGGACTACTACTGCAAAGCTAAAACTACTACTACTTTTAATACGAATTCCACCACCACTCATGGTGACATTTCAGTGTTCACATTTTACCTCACGATGCCATAGCTGATGCTGTCAAACCTTTGAAGTTCTCACAGTTTTAAAGACACATTCCACTAAATCTAACATCATTCAAACTTGAACTGTGTCACCACTTGTAGCACTTGATTATTTTGTTCAACTTTTATATACCTTTTGTACTTAAATACATTACAGAATGTTGAGCCCTGACTCATATCATTATTTCAGTGACACCTTTTATAGTATTTTGTGTTTGGATGTAACTGACAAAACTGTTTCTAATAAATCAGTGCCAGTGACCCCATTTATAGTGCTTGAGAGATGAAACTTAAAATGAAGCATCGTCTAAAGAGACAAAACAAGGGAGAGCACAGAAGAGGACATGAAGACAGGAGAGGAGATGAGATGAGGGGAGAGATGAGTTGAGATGAGGTGAGGAGAGGATCACTAAACTCTGATAGTCAGCAGCTTTAAACTTTGATTTTCAGCAGCTTTTAGGTAGCCCATGCAGTTTCCAGGAACTGCACTTTTCTACTTTAAAGTGGCTGTGACACCTGATACTTTATCAGTCATACATCCCACTTTGATTATTCACAGGGAAAATTCAACATCGCGGCATGGTATTAGTGACAGTAATATGAATCAAACAGAAATAGCGTGTTCATACATATGTTGGCCATCCACACTTAAGACTTTCCATGCTTTGTAGTGGTGAGGGTTGAGTGTGGATGCAGTTAGATGACAATTCCCATTGTTAAACCATCACACAGCGGGACGCCAGCTTCTGATGGAGAGGAGAAAAGGCCAGTGGAGAGGTCAGCTCCCTCCCATCTTGCTGCTCTCTAACACGGTCCCTTGTGCAGTGCATGTCACTTCTTGAGTGACTGAAAAAGGATCTAACCCTAGGTCACCTGAGGCTGAGAGTCCTGAGGCAAACCCAGGTCTCTCTGCTTCCAGGCCAATCCATGAAGCTAAAGCCAGCAATGCCATAACTAGTCATTAGGAGCCGTCACAAGTCTAAGATGAGTTCATCATGTGTGTGATTTCTAACTCCATTATATAAAACACATTCAAAATAAAATAACATTTTTTTACTTACAACAATCCATCCCGGATAAACTCAACATTTAGCCCATCAGTCATGATTAAATTATGATAAAAAAAAAACTAAAAAATAAATATCACTAAGCTTTATAGCAACTAGGTAGTGCACCTCTCTACCCCACAACCTCTTATTTCCCACCATTTTTCCTGATAATTTTAATAAGCACAAGGCACAAATTGGTGCACCATTCATGCACACTGGAGTCACATACTACCATCCAATGCAGACATCATACAGCAGGGCTGGAGGGGCAGACTGCTTCATCTAAAGGGGGAGATCAGGCTCTGGAAGCAGTAATATACATTACCACTCTCTTAAGCACATACATGTGAACTCATCAACACTC
This sequence comes from Neoniphon sammara, assembly GCA_900302535.1. Classification (NCBI taxonomy): domain Eukaryota; kingdom Metazoa; phylum Chordata; class Actinopteri; order Holocentriformes; family Holocentridae; genus Neoniphon; species Neoniphon sammara. Next base: position 28,785 of record OMKZ01055238.1, on the reverse strand, counting down.
AAAACAGACCAAAAACAGGGAATGAGAGACAGGGCCAAAATGTTGATTATAGCATGTGCAGACAGGACATTAATGTTTGATTCACTCAGTAGCAGGTCCTATTAGGTCAGGGTTCAGAAAGAGCGGGAGCCATTTAGAAATACTGGAGCCCTGCCTGTCTCTAGCCAGACTGAGGAAGAGTAGACCTCAAGGGTTAGGATTGATTACAGCATAGCTCCATAGACTTCCATGAATTAGCACGGGGTTGAAATGCTTAACGATGACTGACACGCATGTGTTTAGATGACGCTCCCTCACACATGCAATTCATTTGGCCCGCCAGTGCCATCAGAGGTCTCTTGGCAGGCCCGTCGAGTTTTTGCAGTAACGTGAGGCATGGTGGCAGCGCATCAGGCCAGCTCGCATTTCAAACGGGCGCCTCGCTTGACGCGGCTTTTCGCAAGTCCTTCTAGAAATAATGTCTGGGGTGGTAATATTTGAATGCTGTCTCCAAGGGCGCTTGCTTTTCCCCTTCCACCCTCTTTGCACGCTGCATAGAGACAGGGAATGCACCAATAGGGTAACACAGAGGGTGGCATTACCTTAACTCCACAGCTATCAGCTCGTTGCTTTGTATGGCAGTGTTTACTGTCTTTTTGAGGCCGAGATATGTCCCTTTACATTTGGTAGTGAATGGTTCACTGAGTAGACACCACAAACATATGCAGGCACTGAAAAAATACAGACAAATGAATAAGTCACACCTTGTCTGACATTCTCTCACACACAAACACTCAGATGACAGTTCTCACAGCTCTTCATACACCCTTAAGAGATTTGATCACTGATCCTCTCAGCAGACAATGCTCTATTTCTAATCTAAGCCCACTGTGTAAAATGAGACTCCCTTGTGGACTGTGTCTAAAC
>OMKZ01055238.1:11467-27537 GCA_900302535.1 Neoniphon sammara | reverse complement strand
TATCTTGGCCAGCTGTCCCCCTCTATACAGGTGCACTTGCACCCTCAAAAACTCTGTCAATTATCTTATATAGTAAAGAAGTGCCTTTTCATCCTGCTATTGCATGTTGCAGTTAGTAGTATTTAAATGGAATTGTCTCACCTTGGTTATTATTTGAAGAAGTATAAGGAACATATTCCTCTGTTTTGTTTTTATTGCTAATATTATACATATATAGGTTTATTTTCTTAAGACCTTATGGTGGCTCAACAGTTCAGATGAGTACTGACAACTTGGAACAGGAGAAACCCAGGTCTGACTCGGGCCCTTTCTGTGTTTTGATGTTCAACCCTTTTTTATGAGTCTTCCCTCTCCTATTGGCATGCAAGTCAAGTGGATTGGAGACTTGGAATTGCCCATAGGTATGAATGTGACTGATGGTGTATGACAAAGGTCCAAGGCAGGACCCAAAGCCAGGATGCTGCAGGCACATGGCACACAACCCAGCCAAGTGAGCCACCTTGGCACCCAATTATCACCTTTGTTTGTTTTTTTTTTATATGGAGCTGAAAAGGAAAATTAGATGAAGTAAACCTTAACATCTTGAAGACAGAAAACCTCCTGCACAGGATCTCTTATATTCCACACACCCAATTCAAGTCATAAATAACATTAACCGTTCTATTCTAAGTTGCTTCAGGTGATACAATGATCAGAATCAGTGTAAGAATCACTTGATGAACCACAGTAAAGAATCAGCAGACTACAATAAATGTACAAGGTATTGGCCTTGGTGGCAGTGGTGCAGATACATAACAAATTACATTATAACAGTACATACTGACAAAGTGTGACACTGTACAAGGACAACAGAATCTCACATACAATAGAAACAGGGCTGTAGTGGCTGTTGATGAGGTGGGTATACTATTAGGTATGTGGGTAGATAACTGAGGAGGAAGTGGGTATACTCTCATATAATTCAATGGCTATCTGGCTGACAGGTGGATATACTGTAAATTGACAGAAAAAAGGTCTGTATATCTGTGTATACCCTCCACTAAACCACTGAGTAGAAATGGATGAGGGAAGATAGATGCTAGACTATGCACATCACTCTATTCAACTAGTTGAGTGTCCAGTTAAGCATAAGCCCTTTGTACCATGAAATAAAGTGAAAAGAGTGAATAGTTCAAATTGTTTGTAATTGATGCACAGTTTAGACAATCTACATGTATTTCTAACATTATTTCAAATAAAAACAACCAATCAAGGGTGATCACTTCTGGAAAGCTTTTGACTTGGCGGGTGTCTTGGTCTCAGTGCAGTGGTGCAGCCTTGTAGTCTTGGTCTAGGTGGGCAGGGTTGGTAACTATCTTCCCTGTCCTTTTCCTCATTCAGCTTCCATGCAGTTTCTTAATGGAGGGAAGTCGGCAGTTAATGATCCGCTCAGTTGTGCTGACACCACACTTGAGCTTGCACTTCGCACAAGAGGAGGTGGCACAGAACCAGATTCTGACTGGGGATGTGACGATGCTTCGGACTGTTGATCTGTAGAGCTGAGGAAGATGTTGCTGCCGTAAGAGGGTTTTCTTTTTTTCTTTTCTTTTCTTTTTTTTTTTTTTTGATTATGAAGCAGTCATTTATGTCTAATTTTACGGTTCATCTCTTGGTGATGGTGTCCCCTAGGAGCTTAAAATACACACAATGGAGCTCACAGTGGAGTCATTGACTGATTTCCAGTGCGTGATGATCCTGTGGAATCCTTCAAAGTTAATCTGCATTTAAACAGTTTTTGAGTGCGTAGCTCAGGGTTTGGAAGACATTACATGTTCCATAACAACATAGTGTTGCAAAGTGGATGGTCACTAGCCCAAGCAATCCAGTGGCTCAGGTGCCAGCAAGTTGACGAAAGACGGAGTGAGGTTGAAAATATTTCCTAGTGTCCAAAACAATGTCAAAGGTATGAGTGTGGTGTGTCTGAAAAATGATGTACAGTCCTGTAGTGAGGTTCCTTAACAGAAAACAGGCTGTAACTGACAAAGTCTTTGCACAATGAAAAACCTGGGGGAGATTACCCTTGGAGTGAGCAGATGCTGAGTCATACCATGCAGTGTTGAGGAATGCCATGGTGAGTTTGGTGATACTTAGCTGGACCAGGGTAGACAGGCTGGTACTGTCGTCTCTGCTCTCTCAAGCAGTACATATAGCATTGGCTCTTCTTCCTAAAGGCATTTGCTGTCCATCAAAACTTTCATAGGCTTGCCAGTGTCAATTACGGTACCCAATGGGACAGATATTTTGTTTAGTTTAATGCACAATTCATGGGTAAAACACCTTTAAAATTCTTGGTCAGGGGAAGTTCAATCATGAATGCACAGGAAGAGTGGTAGAAAAGTAACACAGACCCCCATGGCTCAAAGTGCAAGGGTGTGACAGATGACAACCTTCCACACAAACCCCTGCATGCACACACACACACACACACACACGACTCTCTGATCTATTCAAAGACACCATTCATTGCAAGATGAGGTCTTGTCATAAATATGGTTCCCATAACAAGAAAGAAAGCTTTCTGAAGTGCTGCAGTGTCTTGCAACAGATCAAACCTGCATCCTGCGAGCTAGATCATCAAGCAGATGTTCCTTCAGTACACCCTGGGTGAGGTCATACCTCAAGAGAGAAGGGGGTTTGTACATCTGGAGCTGGCTGGAGCATTGTAAGCGATAGCGATCATGACATCATCTCTTCCTGGTTTGACAGGGAAAGACCCATCAGTAGGGCAAAAATAGACCGCTCCTCAAACAAAGCTGATGACCTGTTTATTTTGCTGCAAAAATAATTACCCTAGTGAGTAGAGTGCAAGGACATTTCAGGTCAAATGTCACAGAGCGAGGAGAGAGGTTGTGATACTGTGGTGATCAACGTGAGAAAGCAGATTCAGTAGCTGTTTTGGGGTATTAGCATAAAAAAATGGGACATCAAGTGTTCTGTAATATAACTCAAGACGTGGTGAGCTTGCCTGTGCTCTTACCCTATAATGTGATGGTATAAAAAATTAATGTTGCCATTGAGTTACAAATAACACAAAGTCGGTAATGTTCCAATTACAGCAGGTACTCAACACAAAATACAGGATACAACTGGCCAATCTGGGAATTCCTTCCACATTTGCTCTCTGAGAGGGCTTCAAACTGCATGCACATTACCTGCACATTATGATTATGTCATTAATCTTGAATTGATCCCTGAGGTCACATTGTGTGTCATGAGGAGATGGGGTGAGTTTGATAGGGATTTGACGGGAACAGTCATATACAGTAAAAGCTCACTTAACTTGCCAGCCCAATTAGATAGCCCTCTCTCTCTCATCTCCCATTCAGCTCATTCTTGTGTATACTTACTCAGGCTTGCTCATGTGTAAGCATGGTGTCATGTGTTGCCTTCTACAAGCCGGCTTTTTTAGGCTTTCTTACACAACAAAATGAATATGGTTACGCATCACAATTGCTATATATACATTTTTTTTTACCTCTTTCAGGTATGGGGTGTCCAAAGAAAGCTTGTCTAGATACTTAGACACCATGCGATTAGCACAACACTAAACCACATATAACAAAAAGTTAAAATGCATCTCCCATATAACTATGTAGGATGACAAAAAATAAACCTGTAATGTTTTAATATTGGACACTGTAGCACATTAAACAGGAAAGACTGAGGACTGATTTTCCTGAATCATGTATGTATGTAAATAGTCCGGAAGTTAGGTTGTAATCCAGGCTGTAATCCATGTGTTATTCACACATGATTAATTGCAGCTTGGAGGCCTAACTCGACTTTACTGCCAAGTGTTAAGTGGGACACTAGACAACTGAAAATCTTTGGTTGTTTTTGGAAGCTGTCACGCATAATCATTGTCTCTTCATGAACAAAAAAGTGGTTGACATTTTATGTTTTTTGACACTTGACAGCATCAGCTTCATTCTGTGGTTATACTACTAAATCATCATGACTGTGGCCAGCAAAAGAATTAATGTGGGACAGAACTGATTTTATGCACTAATGAAATCTAAATAAAACCTTTAAAAAAGTGATAATTCTTGACATGTTCATCTACAAAACAAAATAAGATGTAAAAAGAGATTTAAGTGTCCACTAATACCTAACAGTAAGTGGTAGACTGTGAGCCCCATCTAGTGGTACCTTGTAGGAAGTAAAAAGCTTTCTGGATTCCATACTTAGTGCACAGAGGGCAGTTTTAGCGGCAACAGTTTCTCTGATGATGGAAAAGTCTGCTTGAATCATCTTTTTGATAAAATCTTGTCAAATAAGACATCTTTCTAATGCCCCAGCTTCATAAAACAGGATGCAGAAACATGAATTCTAAAGACCACGATACAATTTTGGCATGATGTATCATGTATTACTCATTTATGGCAAGTTCCCTCTTGTGTATAAAATACATTCGAATCACATGACAAAAACAAAACAAAAATCAACAAAACATGGCCATACACGGGAAGTAAGTGGTTTTATTAATTAGATTTTCTCTTTGAAATGACATAGATTGGCTTTGTGAATTTCATGATAAAACACTCCTTTGGGTCCCAAAGGCATATATATATATATATGTATGTGTGTGTGTCTGTCTCTGTCTGTGTGTATATGGACGCTGGTGAGCCCAGCCCATAGCACAAGCAAGGGGTTTTGAAGCCACTGTTCCCCAGTCCGTTCCTCGGTCACGCCCCAGACTTATCACGTCGCTCTGTTTCAGCACTAGCTAACCAGATAACACCAGTCACAAGTTAAAATAATTATATGGGAAGGATCAAGTGTGTGCCAGAGCTGCACTTCACCTCCTGTGTCCATTTAGCTGAGGGCCCTGAGGAGCGGAGTGAGAAGCCTTGCTGTAAACCATGGAACCTCGGGAGGCTTGCTACTGGATCTCAAAGCCTCCTCGCCTGTGTCTCTCCTCCACAGTGGATGAAGCGTTGAAGGACAGCAGAAGAGGTCTCACTCTCTCTTATGGAGGGAATGGGGTCATTAGTCATCCAGGAAGAAGTAGTTTCCACTCTTCTTCTGCTCCACATCCTGAGGAGATGATACAGATGTGTGGTTACATAACTGGCATTATGAAATCAACACTCAACGGCTAAATTTGCCAAATGGAGATCAAATTTAGGTCTAAATACAGCATGCCATACCTTTATGGAATTCATCTTGTTGATTCTTGGTCGGAAGTTGTTCGGGTCTCTCCTGAATGTGATCTCCAGCTGCGATAAGAATTTGTTCATTCCTGCAAGTAGGGTCTGCGGCCTGAAAAAGGGCACGAGATTGAAGCCACATGTTGAGCATCCTGCTTTACTCTGCTCCTCTAGATTTGTCCTGTCATTTCTTAGGTTATGATGATTACTGTATCTGAATAGCTAAAAGCCATGTCGCTAAGAAATTGCTAATAAAGGTTTGCAATTTTTGGCAGAAATATCCATATAAGTGAATTACCAATTCGAAGTAATAATTTGGCTATCCTAGCTGGTTTCTAGTGATGTTGCACGTTTATATGCACTGCTTCCATTAAGTCTGGACATGATACTTCTATTGTAGAGAAATTACAATGACAATAGACTTTTTGTTGGTTTCTAAATTCAAGCAAGTTAAAAAAAAAAAAACTGTTGTGACTGTTGATTGTTATAACACATTTCTGGAGCCAATAATGAAATCATGTCCTAGTAACTATAAGGGAAAATTGAAATGTAAATTAAGTAAAATATCAATTTGAATTCCACAATGTATATATGTGAAATGGCCCAATAGTTTACTCTGACTGGTTGATGTTAATACAATCCACAAAACATCAGCTACAGCAGAGCGTCTTACGTGTTCGCAACGGTGCTCTTGGAGGGAATACCATCAAACACAATGACCCTGTCTGCCAGGTACGTGGCCATGATGAAGTCGTGTTCCACTACAAATGCAGTCTTCTTGGCATGGAGGATGAATCTGTGAAACAACAGTGCCATACATCACACTCCTGTCCTCATCAAAACCCACTCAGAATGGCTGTGCGGTCTGCGCCGCAGTGCAGTTTACCGTTTGATGACCCGGGCCGCCATGAGACGCTGCTCTGAGTCCAGGTAGGCAGAAGGCTCGTCTATCAGATAGACGTCAGCTGGTTTCCCCAGACACAGAGCCAGGGCCACCCGCTGCAGTTCACCTCCTGACAGGTTCTGGACCTACAGCCGCCACCACACACACACACACACACAGACAGAGGCACGACACACACTATGGTAAGAGTCAGACTGCGGTGAGGGGACACAGTGTTTTCTTTTTAGGCTTGCTTTTTATTATTTTAGAAAGCGACTAAACCCCAAACCCAAATCTCTGTAGGGTGCCTGGTCTTTGGTGGCAGGTGATGTCACCACCCATAGAGCACAACAGGTGGTGACATCACCATTAGAGGTCAGGATTAGGGTTTAGTTACTCTTTAATATATTGGATTGATATACTGGATATCTGGATTGTCATTTAAGCTGTTTTATCTGGTCTTACATACTTTTATTCCTGCTAATAGTCATTTGATGGAATTTTATTTAGTTTTATTTTCTCTGTAAAGCACTTTCTAACTTTGTTTTGAAAAGTTTTATGTAAATAAAGTTACTATTATGTGATACTCACGTCCTGGTCAATAATGCTGTCGATCTGCATGGGCTTCATGACATCTGTGACAAACTGGGGGTGTGTGTAGGCATCACGGATCTTGTCATGAAGCAGGGCCCTCACGCTGCCCTACAGACAGAGCAGACCTGATTAGCTGTGAGGGCACATTGAGGAAAGCTGACCTTGCTCCGCCATGTCAGGCTGAAACCTACTTTGAACTTGGGGCTGATTTTCTGTGGTTTGTAGCTGACATTGAGGATAGGCACTTCACCTGGAGGGGGAATGAAAAAGAAATACATAAATAAAAATGAACATGTTTAATTTCTTTCCTGAACACAGTCAAACTGCCAACAGCAGGACCCAGCACAAAGCACTGAGTTAAAAAGGCACTCTGCTTACCTCCTTCATCTGGTTTCAGGCGCCCAGCGAGCATTCTGATGAATGTTGTTTTACCCGTCCCTAAACAAGTAAAAAGTCTTGTTTTAGACATGACTAACTGCACCACCCACACACACACACTCCCAAACACACACACAGCCATTACCGTTCTCTCCTAGCATGACCATGATTTCAGAGTCTGTGAACTCTCCCTCCAGGATCTCCAGGCTGAAGTCACCCATGGCTTTCTTCATGTTTGGGTACTGGTAGCGGCACAGTTTTTTGACCTCCTCCTCATTGGCCGTCTCAGCTACCTTGAACACCAGCGAGGCCTCTCGGAAACGTAAATTCTCTGTAGGCACGTAGCCGTCCAGGAAGATATTGATGCCTAAATTGAAGAGAAACCCCGAATCAACTTAGGACATATTTGTGGTCATTTGTCATTTCTTGCAACTGTTACATTAGTAGTGGGCTTATATGTGTACTGGAACTACTTCCATAATGATTAAATAAATACTACCACTACTACTACTACTAAGAATAATAATAATAATACTAATAATAAAAATAAAATTCAGATAAGACCTCCCAACTGCAGATCGCATACAATATCACATAATTCATTAACTGGTGACCTTGAGACCATATGAAACGTGATGGGAGGACTATTCCTTTTAATTTACATTTTGATATTTGGACAGCTGTACTTTGTTTAACAGGACAGGGAAAACGATATTTGCTATTTAGATCAGTCTGTTATTGTGTTAAACATTTGCACTGCTGTGTATTCTCAAACAGGGAGAGGAACCCTGTATTTGTATCAAAGTCTTAATAATAAAGGTGTTCGTGACATCTCACATGTAGTTATGACTTACAATTGAGCATTTAACCCACATTAAAAAAATATTGAGACATATAGCGTGCATTGCAATTCAGTCTAAAAATATCAAGATATTATTTTTGGTCCATATCGCCCAGCCCTAGGTCCAAGAGGGGCATTCTCTGGCAGGGGGGTGTATGAGGAAGCCTATGACGCCCTCTAGTGATGAAATTCTGTGACACAGGTGTAGATGGTATCCAATGGGGAAGCAACACCAGTGTGAAAACAGTTGGACCACAGCAAGCCTATGGATCACATGCATGAAGAAACATAACTTCAAGAACATCAAGCGATCAGGAGTTGAGTAGTGTACCTACCTTCCCTGACGCTGAAAGGCATGGTGACCACTCCATAAGCGCTGGGCACTCCGTACAGACAGCAAATGAAGTCAGACAGGTAGTCCAGGACACTCAAGTCGTGCTCCACCACAATGATATATCTGTGTGGGAGAGAAGAGCCATCCTTTCAAGCTGGCAGGACTCGGGTGAATACTTCAAAGTGAACGCCACCTAGTTCTTTGCAGCAAACATCTTAATGAGGAGTGTTATTAGAGTCACTCACCTGTCTGGAGTGATGAGGGAGCGGATGGTGATGGCAGCTTTTAAACGCTGCTTCACATCCAGGTAACTGGACGGCTCATCAAACATGAAGCTGAAGAAAAAACAGAAAATGTGCAGTCAAATAAAACCAACTACAGAACTGCACAACTCAATGGTGAGACCAAGATTTTTCAGTTGCCTGGTCAATTAAATCCATTCACTTACTAAGAAACTGTTAAGTACAGCTTGATATGGTGTAATAAGCATAAAGGACCACATGTGAGAATTGTGCATACACACAGATTTAATCTTAAAATGTCCATATTTTCAAGTAACTGATCAATATTCTCAATATTCTCATATTTTCTTTATAGGTTAAGAACAAAATTTTATGAAGAGGTTCAAATTTTCTAACCCAGACCTTATCAAAATATTGTCTGTCATCATTTAGAATCACACAGGGCACAACTTCATGAATCACTATGATAAAAATTTACCACTGAGCTGCATCTTCCCACTAGGGCTTCAACACAGAGAGCAGCTGTTTAAAGCTGTCTTCTCAAACCATAAGATATCTCCTTTTAGAAAATGGAAAGAATAGAGACATATATAAACACTCACATAGGTCAACAAACTCACTGGAAATCAAAAATAAACAGAGAAGCACAGCTTCTGGTGTGTCTACATTCAGGACAATGGATTTGCAGAAATGCAAATTAAAGCTAAAGCCACACATAAAGACATGTATGACTGTACTTTGAGCTTTGAGTACTTTGTAGAAGGAGATTTATCATGGTTCTTGAAGACATAAATTACTACCCCATTGGACTATACTGAAGCCTAATGAAAAATGTATCACTGTTAAGTTCCTCAACACTTGAATGTTTAGTGATGCTGTGCTCTGTGTAATTGTAAATATGCCGGAAAACTTTTTAATAAGGTTCAGGTAAAAAAAGAGAAAGAAACCAAGCAAACCTATACTTTGAGTACTTGAAATGCACTTAGCACTCGTACTAGTTTTGTCAGTATACACACAGTGCTGAACTCTGCTGCCCTTGTATGGGCTTACTGGGGTGTTTACATATGCTAGCAACTGAGTGTGTGCCTCCATTTTATGATGATGTGTGATTCATTAATGGATTTCTTTGCACAAGCACAAAAAGGCGGTAAGCACAAGTTTCCTGAAAACTGACTTTAGGTTTTATTACTTTTCTCAAACTCTATTTCTTGGCAACAAATTTGAGAAAAAAACAAGAAAACACTCATGCACAGGCCCACTGAGTCAATCCATTACTGCAGGCCTGGATTGCATCTGGCGAGTGTCAACACCAGAGCTAATGAGCCTTACATGTCAGCCCTCTGGATGCAGACAACAGCACAAGCAAAGCGTTGCAGCTCCCCTCCTGAGAGGTCCTCTACATTTCTGTCCCTGAGATGAGTCAAATCTGAGAGAGAGGGAATTATAATGAGAAACAGAGACCAAGAATAAGAGGGCTTCCAACCTCTACTGTAATAAACAGCTGTTGAGTGAGTGGTTCTCTTAAAAGTAACATTTCATGACCAGTGAAATATGAAGGCTGCTCATGAATTTCAAAACAATCAATGACACCATCCTAGATGAGTGGAGCAGACTGGATATTTTGGACCATGGAAAGTATCAAGCATGTATCTATTATGCTCTTTCACCCATCTCTGAGTGGGCCAGCAAGCTCATGTGGCAGAAACAGTGGCACAAGAATGGCATTATAGTCCCAATGCATCTTGGACACTAATAACCCGCTGACGCCATCATGTGCTGCTCTAAAGATACAACAGATCTCAAATGTGGGAAGTAGGTGGACAAACGCCTTCAGTCCCAACGTACCAAGCTGTTCACAGACCACATCCTCGGTTTTGGTGTCATCTTTCCTGCTCAAGATGGAGCCAACGCTTCCCTGGTGAGAGAATAAAGAGCTACCAGCTACTGGACATTTAATATTCATATTTACAAACCACTATTCCATTCACACAGAAATGCAATTTGTCCCTTGAGAATCTTGGGGATACAATCAGCATTGTGCTGTTTTGTTTTTGTCTTCTAAACTACGAGTAAGTTTTCAGTATTTCCTGCATTTATTTGTGGACAAAGACCAAGTTTTGATGAGTAATTTAAGACAAATCACATGTTTGCAATTATGTGTCAACTGAAAAGAAATTAAGTTACTGCATACTCAAACAAAATTGCCATGACTGCTAATGTGGGGACTGAAGACAAATGTTTAAAGAATGAGAGGTGTTTTATTTAAATGTGGGAACAAGACCGCATTGCAATCAGTTGCAATATTTGGGGAGCACTGACAATTCTGAGGAGGGGACAAAAAGAGGAAAATAATCACAATGAGAAATTCCTCAAGAATGTAATTCTTGGGGATGTGACAAGATTGCAGGACAAAAGTAATCTCCCTGTAGTAACTGATGATGTAATAACTGCCGTGTAATGTGATAAGTCGGGCTGTCAATGTGAACTTGTTAATGCATGCATTATCTTAGACTGGATAACACAAATATTTTTTAAATGCAATTAATATTATACAATTACATCCCATAATTGGGGACAAAGGGAGAGATACTAAAGCCAATATATAATAAAATACACCTCTAAATGGGTTGGAAATATATTTAGCACCCATTAATGCAATAAATTCAAGAATAGTACAATAACATTGCATTATTACATGAATCATTGTTTATTGTTTCATAAGATGAGTAGCACATTTGTAACTGATGTAAAGTAAGAATAATTCTATTGCCAAACCGTGTAGTAACTTAATACATTTGTTTTATTCTTTGTAATTGTTACATTTGCAACTTTTACATCAGTCAAAAGTATTTAACACCCATTACAAAATAATAATCACTGAATAATGTGATAGAATATTATATTATCCAGTAATTTATGACATTAACTGTTTTTTATATTTTCAGCCCATTTAAAAAGGCACACTTTAGTACATTTTTTTACATTATCAGTTGCTACTTTCCTGTTGCAAATGAAAAATCCTGAAAAAGCAGAGTGATAATTCCCACAAAGTTTATGTCCCACATTATCAGTATGTAGGTGGACTGGAGTTGAACTGACCTTGACAGTTTTGGGGATCTGGTCCACATACTGAGGCTTGACAATGGCCTTGAGGTCATCCTCCAGGATCTTGGTAAAGTAGTTCTGGAGCTCTGAACCGCGGAAATAAGTGAGGATCTCCTGCCAGTCTGGGGGAGCCTGGGGAGGCAAGGGAGTCCATTAACTGAGATTTAAACATCAGTCATGTCACTGCGAAAAAGTCTTCAGCACACTCAGATCTATTCAGCATCTATTTCCTCAGACCTTCATCAGGACATTGGTTGCCCTGGTGTGCAAAAGTCTTTATCCTGTCACGGAGATGAATTAAGTATTCTGATTCTGATTAATGGCATAATGCCAATCCTTTTATATCACTGAAAAAAAATTAGTTCAAAATTTGGACATGCTGCAACTGAGCAAATATTGCTAAACAAGAGGTATGCAAACTGCCTCGTGTTCTACCATTGCCTGTTCCCTCATTAATTTGTAAATTTATGTAGCAAGGTATTCCAAAATCAATTATCAATTGCTATTATCATTATTGTGTTTTAGTTAGGCCAATAGCTCAATTCAAACATGGTTTGACAGCCTACGTTTTTCTATTTTAAGGGCTGGGTGATATCAACATTGTGATATGAGACTAGGTATCATCTGGTATTTTGCTTTTTGTAATATCACAACTTCAGTGTAACCTTTTCCTGGTCCTGGTAAAAGTAAAGTGACACAACTTTCCTATCTTATTAGCCTGTTCTGGGCTGGGCTGGCTGATATATGGGCTATAACTATAAATGACATGGGTATTTTATTTCAACACAAAAACAGATAGCATTAATTGTGCAGACTGACTTCACAGATAAATGTCACAGCCTTTAAGCTATCCTACCTGAAAATTAACATAAAAAAATAACTTAATTATCCTGGAAATTAACACAGATCCACTAATGTCACATTTTAATTAACCATTCTTATAGCTTAGATTGATTAAATTAGTCAAATGTTAAATAACTGCAACAATGACACAAAGGTAAACCAATGAACACACAGTCTTTACTCACATCATACTTTCCCAGATTGGGTTTCTGTTTTCCAGCAAGAATCTTTAGTGCTGTAGATTTCCCAATTCCGTTGGTTCCCACCAGTCCTAAAACCTCTCCGGGCCTGGGAATTGGCAACCTGGGATTCCACAGGGCAACAGATAAATTTAGTAAACACAGTAAGTTAAATAGTAGGAGATTAGTTACCGAAGTCAACAAGCATGACTTCCTGTACTTACCTATGCAACTTGAAGGAGTTGGCACAATATCTGTGAGTTGTCTCTTTCTCAAGGTTGCTTGGCAAGTTGACGATGGACAAGGCCCCAAATGGACATTTCTGTGAATGAAGGCATCTGCTAAACTTATTCAAGTTCACATCAGATATCCAACATCGTCAGCTTGCTATGAAATAAAACTTTTAATATCCCTTACCTTAATACAGATTCCACAACCAATACAGAGTGATTCAGAAATCCATGCAATTTTGCTTTGAGGTGTGACCTCTATGCACAGTTTACCTAGTGGAGGCACACAAAAGAGAGAGAACACACGAGATATTATGGAATTCAGGATTAACAAACTGAAGTGACAAAAACATTGATAAGGGATATCTATTTCTTACCCATTCGGACCACAGGGCAGCTTTTCTTGCATTCCTGGCGGCATTTCTTTGGCTTGCACTTGTCATGGTTGACAATGGCAATTCTAGTGTTCTTCTCTGACATTCTGCCTGCCTGGTCTTAGGCTGTCGGCAGAGCAGAATCTCTCCACCTCAAGTGATGCACTGCAGATAGACAACTGGTTATACTGAAAGCATTACAACATCATTAAACCTCACTCTTCCTTGCTCATCACGCGATTCTACAATTTGACAGATATGGAAATACATGTCACGATTCCAAAGTGATGATGAATACCATAAGGACATTACCGTTACAAGAATAGCCTAAAGACATCACAAAGGTGATGGCTGTCTACTACATGTAAAAGCTAATGGATACTTGCTGTATCCTTTTGACGTCACGCAGGTCACTTAGCCAGCCAAAATAAAAAAATCGATTAGTATGTTACAATGTTGCATCATTTTTATCTGATGTATTATTGTGTCGTTTCAGTGCAATGTCTCTAGGTATCGTAGCTAAAGTAACCCTTAGCTAATGTTGGATATCCAGTCTGAGTACTGTATATGAAGCTAGAAATGACCACAGAGCAACGGGTTTAGCTAGTTTCTAGCTTGTCAAACTAATTTGGCCAGTGCCCAGCATGCTGTTAATTAACTGAGCACAAGGGACAACGAAATCACTAGCAGTGCTGACGTACCATCTAACTAGCATGGTAGCGAGCTATACTGCTAACTAACGTTACTGTTAGCTGGCTTAAACGGGGCTCACAAGTCAAATGACATAAACTACCTGTCAGGCAATTATACAAAATGAACCATCCATGTGTTAATCAAACTCACCTAAAATCCCCTCTTGATTGTTTGTTGCCCTTTGATACGATGTACAATGGGTGATTTGTGCGTTTAATTTGGGCTTTAGCATACAACGTGCTCTCTGTGCGCCGAGAGGAAATATGGCGCGCCTGAGTGTAACCCGTAGCAACGCCCACAACCTCGCGTCATTAATGTTTTCTATCCGGAGTTTAAAAAAAAAAGAGCAGGGGTATTTGAGGTAAAGGCGAAGTAGGGCAACTGAATTAGGACTATCGAATTAAATTGAATATTAGGAAAGGTATTTTCTGGTACCTCCTAGAAAATGACGTAATAACTGCACAGACAGACAAAAGTTATACACCACCATGTAGACATTATGCCTTAGGGGATTTTATGCAAACACCAGGGCAAATAGTAAGGAACAGCAGTCTTCATTCTATAGCAAATTTTTTCTAAGATTATTATGTGAATACCAGAACAAAACTGTAAGGCTCTGTAAGAACTTAGTATGTGTGCAAAGGTGAGGCTGTGGAGGGATGGGGCTGGGTTACAGCTCTTGGGAAGAAGCTGAAGTGAGGTATTTGGTCATTAGACTGCTGTTTCTCAGAGAAAAAAAGAGAGAGACCTATTTCATGTCCTTCATCATCTTCTTCTAATCTATTTCAACATGTTTTGAACAAGTGGCCCAATGCACTGACAAGATTTGTTTTAGGTTGCCGCTGAGCCGTTGCTAAACATACTATTACTATACTATTATTATTATTATTATTATACTATATCTAATACTATTACTAATGATAATCATAATAACACTGGTCAGAAGTGATAGCAATGTACAGTTCAACTTGCAGAAAATGTGTGCTCTTATATGTATTGTGATGCTTTAACCTGAGTTGGCAGGTTTCTTTGAAATTGCAGTTCCTTTTGTATCCATGCAGCACAGAGAACCGGCTACACAATAACCAGACGGTATTATGAACCCTATGCCCCCTACTTAGGCCCACATCTATTGTTGAAACCATATGAACCTCTGACAAAATGACAGCACAACAGAAACTGTTTTAGTACCCTTGGTTAAACATATGTCAGTGTTTATGACTTTAGTACTTTGTCACTCATAATTGATTTGACATAATTGAATGTTAATAGTTTTTAGTTGGCTGTTTGGCTTGTTGGTGGATCTTTTGCAACACAGTAAAACAAATATAAGGCAGGTTTTGATAGCCAATTCAATTTCAGACCTTTATTGAATTTGAAAGCACGTCTCCATGTTGTCCATAAGATGTCAGTGTTGTGCTGCACAAAAATATGGTATCATGTCCCAAAAAGTTATGTCAATGGAGCTTTTGAGTGTCTCTTGGCAGCACCTGACCTTACAGCTAAACACTGGTACATTTGGACGGAAAATCAGACTCTCACTCAGGCTTCAAGAAACATTCCATGTCAAATTACTTAAACTTTCCCATCAAAATAGACCAAAATTTTTGAGAACCTTTAAAAACCGAAATAGTCTGCCAGTAATTCATGGAACTAACATGCAGGCCAGTGTTGATTTCTTTGGTGCCAAAATAGACAGAGAAAAGCCTAAAGTAAAACAATATCTAAACCAATGGTTTATAACATCTCAGCATTGGAATGAACTGCCAACAGTGGTGGCAATGCGGTCAGGTTGAGGGGAGGTTTTGGGGTTGTCGGTTCCTCCTCAAGTTTAGGCTTAAGTGGAAATTGAGGTTCGGTTTGGCCTAACTTGTGTGGGTTTAGAAATGGAATTGGGATATGGGGAAGCTTCTTGGGCAACTTACCTTTCCTCTTTAGTTTCAGATGACAGATGGGCCCACAATTAACAACATATTCATAGCAAGTCTGTGTCGTAAATAATGACACTGAATGAACATATAAATAATCTTGCACTATGGTCCTGTGTGCACTGTGGTTCCATTTGAATATATATAGTAATAAAACAATTTCCACCATTTGAAGCCTTTTACACCACATTGTTTTCATTTGTCAGCTCAACTCTGAAAATGTAGTGCTTGTCTATAATGGGTTGGGTGGGGTTGGG
>OMKZ01055238.1:0-11108 GCA_900302535.1 Neoniphon sammara | reverse complement strand
GGGGAGAGATGGACGGGGGCATGGTGGGAGGGAGAGTCCTGTTAAATAGCCAGCAAGCAGCTATTGCAGCTGTCGTGGCCTTCTCCACAACGCACCCACTGTTCCAGCTTTCAGTACAGCACTAATTAAAACTGGGCCCATCCCTCTTCTTGCCAGACCTCATACATGTACACACACACATGCATTAGACACACACTCAGATGCATGCACGCACACATATGCACACACACCCGCACACACACACACACACACACACACACACACACACACCCATACACCACGCACCTCCCCTCCACCATCCCAGCCCTACAACCCCAAAAGCTGCCCTCTGCAGCACATTTGAATGAAGTTATTGACCACCCCTTTTGTGAACAAAATTTACTGCTTTTGCCCTTTTCCCCCGTTGATTTAATCTTCATGTAATTGATTCCTTCTCGCTGGGTTCGCTCTTTGCTCCTCTTTCACTTCTTTCTCCCAGTGCTATTGAAAGCTAAGCAGCAGCTTGGGGAATGAGGCACAGGGGGCAGTGGTGGATCCTGCCCCACAGGGCATGGTATACAAAATGAACAAAATAAACAGCCTATCAAAACGTGCATTTTAGTAATAATCTCCTGAGTCAGGATGGAATGAGTAAAACAAGAAACTGGCCCACCAACAGATACAAAAATATCAAGCGTTCATTAAGTAGTCCTGATGATGTGTGTTTTTGCTAACCTCCCAGGATTTGTGTTCCAGACCTTGATACCACATAATTGCACAATGCAAACGCTTCTTTCTATAATTTGGAGGAAATATGTGTTGTTTAAGAACAAAAATATATTCCTTTTCTCGTCAGTTGTGCCCTAATTGCTGTACAAAAGAATAATGGAGTGTGTTGGCTTCCAAGAGAAACCTCTTGTCCCAGCCACTTCCCTTCACCTTCTCCGGAATGGGCATTCCTATATAGATTAGCTGGAAATCTTTCCTGCTCTATGGAGGATAATCCCCTGGAAGAGGCTGCTTGGCGCACATATTAAGAATGATTTAGGCACGCTGAATTCCGGTCAGGTCAAGTCTGTGCTTTCATGGTATGATGTGGCTGTTTTACCTTGAGGAGGGTATGGGGGCAGGCAGAAGGAGGAAGAGGAAAGGAGGGCAACTTACTCTGTGCAAACAGAGTTCAAAGTCATAATGTGGATTTGAAAGATGAATAAGTGTTGTTGGTACAGTGTAGCTCAAGCCTTCAGAGAGAAAGTGTGTATGGGTGTCTGTGTGTGTCTGTGTGTGTGTGCGGATTGAACCAAGGGGTCTGAGAGGGAACTAAGTAAGAAGTTTGAGGTCTTACGGGTATTTCCACATCAGGATTTCCTTTAGCCTCACACACTACCCACCACATAGTAGAACATTCATCAGGATTGTATTAATATGAATGAGAATTACAACAAAGAGGGGAGGGGGAACGGTGCAGTGGGAGAGCGTGTGCACATGGTCTTTTTCCCCGAGGGTCACATAGAGAGTGGCTCACATGTATTTACCGCACATAATGTGATTTAAATGTGAGTGAGAGGACAGTGCTGAGACACGGAGGCTACTTTTAAGATGAGATGAAACTTTAAAGATCCCCGTGGTGAAACTGAGTAAATTGGGTTAGTTAAGCTCCTGTGATGTGATTCTATTTCCACTCTCATTTCTAAACTGAAACAAATGAGACTCGCTCACTTCTTTTCACATTGTCCTTTTTGGCACAGGTCCATGAATATGGGGAATGTAGAACAAGGATATGACAACAGAACCGAGCTCAGCTCAATTTCAGCTCAATTGTGTTAACAGGGTATGAAAGACTTAAATCTATGAAGATTGCTGCAGGCAGTGGGCTGTCACACACGCTCTGCTGCAGATTGGGTAGGCAGAGGCAAGCAGCTGAAATCAAGAGAAAATGGCTCACTAACAAGATTTATAATTTTACGGCATGGGTTCAAGCTTTGGCTCATTCCCCTGAGTAGGATTGGTCAGCATTTATAATTTTAATTCATTCATGGAAACTGTGTTCTTCACAGTAACTGTGTGGTGGAGATGTGGATCCAATAGGGACATAATACCAGATTTAGACGTGAAAAAGCCTTCGTTGATCGAGCCCAGAGAGAAAAGACTGGCTTATTTCAAGCTAAAGTGAAAAGGACAGTATGGGCAAGACAGGGGTTTTAGTGGTTTTACAGTTCAGTGGCGGTGTTTGAAAGCATGCTCTTTCAGCAACGTGGGTGGCACAGTTGTTACTAGCATCTCTGCTGTTGTATTGTCATTGGCTGTATGCACTTGTCAGCATCATTGCTCACTTTCTCAGAGCAAATGTTGATTTTGTTTTATGTAATGGAAGCCAAGGAGCCATGCTTTGATTCATGAAATAGCCATGGCCTTACTGTGAGAGCTTGTGTCATTGCAGATGTCCAAATTCCACTGACATGTTTATTGTTTTTCTTTTCGTTTGAGGAGGCTATTCTGCATGGCTTTAGCACCACTGTTCCCCTAGCTACCCTTCCATGTGAAATCTTGTGTGTCATGTAAACAGACGACGAGAAAATAACAAGCACAAGAAAAGAGAAAATTTCCACCCAGGCGTCTTCCTCCTTTTTCTCCCGCACCCCCTTCAGCCTACCCACCACTTGTTGTCCTTTATTTGTAGCCTAAGTGCTTTGGCATTAAATCTTATTATTTTTTGGTAAATAAACCAGTTTCTGGTAGGAATTACACACAACTTGGTGTGAGGTCCTTTTCAGAAAAGGGGCCTGGATCCTTTTATCTAAAATGTTTTTTATTTGTGCTTTTGTAAGACACTTTTGACTGCTTTCAAAGAGAGAAACCAGGGTTTTCTTGCGTTTCTGGGGGTGAGGTTGGGGATTTTTTCCTCAGCATTGTGGTGAGATTTATTCGAAGAGGCTGCATTTTTTCCTGATTTCCCTCTTTGTTCTCTGTAAGTAGTTCCAGGTCCCCCCTCACACTCTCATCTGTGTGCAAGTGTGTATGTATACGCGCATGAGTCTCTGTGAATTTGCACATGGATGTGTGTGTATGTGTTTGTGTGTGTGTGTGTGTGTGTGTGGAGCACATGTGTGAATGTGTGTTGGCGTGTGCGTGCAGGCAAGGCGGGGACTTGATGTGACACCTGCTGTTGGGATGAATAGGGTCAGTGGCAGGGCCCTTCAGCAGGCAGCAGCTGCTTGTTCTCACTGCAAACCCAGCTCTCTCCGTGCTTTCAGAGCCTCCAGGAGTGGAGCTGAAACCCTGACAGAACACATACCGCCCCCTACCAACATCTGCAGCCATTACAGTTATTATCCTAAAGTACTGCAATTCCCTTCCCAGGGTCACGATCTTAATCATTCGGAAGGAAACATGAAATTGACCCCAGAGAAACATCCAAGAGGAACGTCAGTTTCCATCATTGTGCTCTGAATGCAGGAAGAGGTTTCCAGACAGCTGCTGACAGACAGAGATTCTTGGTATTTGGTTGGTCTGACCTGTCTATGCTCTCTTGCTGTGTGGTAGTCTGCCCTGCGTGAGACTTCCCGGGTCTGAAAACATTCCCTTTGGCATAACAGAGGAAGAGAGCAGACGATAGAGTAAATGCTGAGGGTACAAAAACAACGGCCTGTATTTTAGATGTGTTTCACAAGCAGGCAAACTGACCGCATTCAAATTTGCCCCATCATCTTTTTTTGATAGATTTGGAGTGGGACCCAAATGGTAGGAAAGTTGGGGTGGGAGGGAATTTAATAGAAAAATAGTAAATGACATCAATACTTGATAGTGAACTGCACTTGTAACACTTTATTAACACATCAGAGTCAGTCTGTTGTAAATGGATAGAATTGTGTAAATAGCCCTTTACAGCCTTTGTTTTCATTTTTTTACATTTCAAGGTGAAGATAGCGAGAGTGAGAGAGATATCTTCCCTTATCTATCCACCAGAGGTCAGCCTTTTATTAACAAATGTTGATGCAGCCTTAATCACTCACAAAACCGCACTTTTGCATGAAGAAAGCCTAAGCTGTTGGAAATCTCTTTAATAAATTACTAACGATAGATAAGCAGTGTCTAAGTAGACTTTGCAAATTTTTAGCAGGCAAAGTAGGTCCCACATGCAGGAACAAGGGTAGTGAGGAGGAAAAACCCTGGTCATCACAGGACATGCAGGCTGAAGGACACAGGTAAAGTACAGAGTGTGGTCTTGTTGTGGTCTATCTGTTAAATGAGGGGTTTCTCAAACAGTCAACCGCTAATGGTGCTAGTACTCTAGACTTTGCCTTTGTTGACTGAGTGGGGTGAGAAATGATAGCCTTGAACAGAAGATGGCTACAAGCTCTCCAGTGGTGTGGCAAATACTTAACATTTCTCCACTTGTAAGATGTTCTGAACAAGTGTGAAACTCTCTTTTTAACCTGAAAACACATAAATGAGCCTCTAAAACAGCATCAATAACATGTTGACAACTTGACTCAAAAATGGTAGGTTTCATGTCCCAAGTTGTTTCAGTCTCGTGTGCTGTGACAGGTAGCTTTGAGAGCTAGATTTAATGGGCTTCATTCTTTTTGAGAGTTTGTACTTGAAGTACATGACAGCCTTGGACTGCGGGGCTCTCCTGGGCCAGCAGGTGCGTCCGTCGCCAAAGTAGTCCTCCAAACACTGACAGGTGTAGGAACCATCTGTGTTGACACACTGAGCATGACGGCTGCACTGGTGAGACCCTGCTAAACACTCGTCCTTATCTGGGGAAGAAGAGAAAAGGAGAATTGAAGCATTTGTACATGACAAATCCTTGTCAGTTACTTTTATCTTATTTTTTTCATTTTGGAGCAAATGAATGTATTGGTCAATAATTGTATGAGTGTAAGCCAAGGTTGCATCATAGCTTTAACTAAGTTTGACCGGTAAGGAAAGAGCAAAGGCTGTTGAGAAATGACTGTCTGTTTCACACCTGCTTGAGAGATAATTTTGCAATGCTCATCAAATGGATGAAAACAAAAACAGCTAGTGGGCGAGCCCACAGCTGAGTGGGTGAGCTATGAGCCCTCATCAAATAAACATGGTTTCTGGATTCTCTGCTGCCAAAGCACATCTTCACATGATCCGTCTCTCTGCCAATTAAGGCAGATGAGGGGAACATGTGGGGTTGTGCTGTGATCCACTTAGTCATTTAATGGGCTGACAGAGCAGAGCTGGATGTGGCTTTGTGTAAAAAATCTCTCACACACCTGCACATTCACACGCGCAAATGTACATACTTGGACAGAACTCCACCACAACATTTTATTAGAAACATGTGACCCTCTGCTTGGTGGCACAGAGGGTGCAGGGACCTCTGAGATCTTTATATCATAAGGCTGCACACAAAAAACAGATTTTTTTTCAATTAAAAATACAGATGTGAAGATTTTCTTACCTCGACACTGAACTGAGCCCTGGACTGTCCCCATCACAAAGCCATCTGGGCAAACACAGACAAAGCTACCAAAGGTGTTTTTGCAGGTTCGCTGTGGAAGACACACACTAGAGGCCCACTGGCACTCATCTATATCTGCAGGAAAAAACACACAAACATCTCTGAAACACCAACATCAAATCTAAGCAAAAACACAGTTTATTATACAAATTGGTGAAACAAAACTGCTGGATAACAAATGACCCTGCACTGGGTCAGGATGACACCTACACTGCTCTGGGTTATTTCTAAGGTGACACTTCCATGACAAAATTGCCAAGAATGAGGGCATGTTAACACCTAGCCTTTTTGGTTTGATCCATCAGAACCCTAAAGCATTTACTTAATTAGAGTGCTTTGTTTGGGCAAGTGAGAATAGTTTCATTTGAACTCAGATGCACACCAAAAAAATGCACTGAAATCCCCCTTGGGTCTCGATCCTTTTCTAAGTGGACTGAGACGTGGTTTGTTTATGATGAGAAAACAGCATGGACCAACCACAGGGTGTGAGGTCCATCTTCAGTCTTGACTGATACTTATATTCAACTATTTCTTCATGACCTTTTAGCTTGTAAGACCAGCAGAGAAAACAAATAAAGTGTGCACGATGCACAGTTTTCTAATGTCACTGGAATGCACTTTGTTGTTGATTTTCGCCCAAATCAAAAAGTATAATAATGTTGCAAGATGGCAGGTCACCAAAACTATCAGATAAAGGTGTTACCTGTCAGCTCATGTGACCTGTGTGTAAAATATTTAGTGTGTTTGTATCAAGGCTGTGTGAACATGAAATAGATGCAAAGTGCAACAATGTGTCTTTTTAACCAACGACAAACTATAAGTGTGATCGCACCCTAAGTGAGAACTTTCGTGTGACTGCCCACACAAGAAAATAGCACCACACTGTGTAGGCACCTCCAGCGAATGCAGTGACAACTTTCACACAAGATGGAACTTAGTCAACAATATTGAAGCTTTCAAGCAGAAATCTGTTGCGTTGGGGTTATACTGACCCAACACAATTTTGACCGCGCATTTTTAGTATGCACCTAAACATGCCATTCAACACACACACAACTTCAGGAGGACAAATTAATGCTCAAAGTAATGTAAAGATATGAGAGAGACAAATGACAAGTGGCCAAAGGAATTCACCATTCATCCATAGTGTATGACTGGACCAGGTGCATGCAGGAAGGAGGAAACTGGAGCGCAATGGTCAATAATTAGCCTTCATTGGTGGAAACAGACCGTTTCGACATGTTTAGACACACTGTCTTAATCAGAGTCAAAGAGAGACAAATGAGTACTTTGACTTGACTGCCTTGATACAGGAGCTTTGAAATGTACACTACTATCCAAAAACAAGGACCGCCTTACCGTAAACATGTCAATGTTTTGCTTCAAGGTAGGAACCAAGTCCCTCAAGAAGACATCCTTTCCAAACTACATATACTTAAAACTACTTTTTTCAAAATGTATTTCAAATGAGTTATGACTATCTGCACATATAGCAGATCAGCCTAATTCCCCTGAGACAAATGAGAAGTTTTGCTGGAGATTAAAAGTTACTTTCATGTGCAAGAGTTGGAGTGATCCAATCAGAACATGAACAGAAAATACAGTCAGTTTACAATATAGTTTATTAGTTATTGACTTTTAGGAACTATCAAATCTTCAGAAGATAGTATTCGAGAGTAATACTAAACAAAAAAAAATCACATTTTAACTGGGTTTACCGTCCCTTTAAAAGTTTGACTATTGCCTTGATGTTAGAAAGCTAAATAAATAGACGTGCTCTCAGAAAAAACACTATGGTTAGCCATCACTCTAGGCCTACTGCTTCATGTTCTGTTATGCTACTCCCACACCGCATTCAATTACAGTGGTACAGTGTTAAAGTACAAGTTAGAAGCGTGCTATGATTTCCTCTGTCTTGGAGGCCCAGTCTTTCCCACCACAGGTCTCCCACAGTATGAGAAGCCTTGTGAGACACTGGGGAGGGTTCGCGTCATTACAGGACAGGAGGTGTCTACTGCCAGGCCTTTACAAGAGCTGAGTTATCGAGGGGACTTCAGTCAGAACGAGTAAGGAGTTGGACACTGAGGAGAGAGTAGTGACTGCAGTCCAGGGCGTGTTTTTCTTTACACTGAGGTAATTAAAGGCTTTACCACTGGGTGGACAGACCCAGTGGAGAGGTGCCATGGTAAGTTAGCTGCAGGTAGTTAACATAACATCCATGGGAACCTGTGTGATCCACCTGCTCTCCAAATGAAGCCAAAAAGAGAAGGTCTGGCTTTGCATGGTAGTGCAAATCATATTTGAAAAAAAATGGCAAAGGAATGGTGAGTTCATCTTTACACCCCTCTTACACCCTCTTACTCTTGTGGTAAAAATGGGTTTCCAAAAAGTATCAAGGAAAAATGTAACCATGGCACTGATAGAAGTACATATTGTTTCTACATATTTATACTTGTTCCCAGAAAAATTCCTGAAACAAGTGAAACTGCACTGGAAACAAGTGGGATTATCTCATCTAGATGGCATATTCTTTCACTTATTTTACAAAAAATCAAAATTTTTAAGGGTCAGTATGAAACTAGATGACGTGTTAAGATGGAGATTTTTTGCAGTGCAAACAAGTGAGGCATGTTGCTATGGCGATGCACCATAGTGATGATCTGGGGTGTTTCTGAAGAAGCCCACCTTCACAGGTCTTGTTGTCAGAGGCCAGGTGGAGGCCGGGGGGACACAGACAGCGCATCGCCCCCCCTCCCTCCATCTGGCAACCAAACTGGCAGCGCAGCGAGAAACACTCGGCCTCTCCTGGAAAACAGACAGGGAAACACTGGCTGAGGATCGGTCAGAGAAATGGCCCATTGGATCACCACTGAGTGAGAAGAACACACACATACACACACACACACACACATGCCACCACACACAGCACACTAGCACAGTCTTGTTTTCTGATACAGTGGGACCAGTGATGTAGTGGTGGATAAATTCTGACATCCAGTAGGTGATAAAAACAAAAAATCAGTTATATTTTGAGAAAATCTATAATTTATGTTTTTTCCCTTGAAATATCTATCTTTGCTAAGCTTAAGTTGGTTTGATATCAGTTGGTATGATACATACAACACACCCAAAAGAGCCCAAAAAGGGGGGTAAACAACCCCCTACCCCCAACCCCATTCTCTTATATCAGTGAAATTAAAGATTTTTTAAATTTGATTTTCTAGATCTTGGATTGAGGTTTAAATATGCTGTTTTAAAAGAAAATTACTCACTGGTGCAGGTGTGTCCATCTGCACTGAGTGTGTATCCAAGTTCACAGTAACAGCGATAGCTGCCCTGAGTATTCATGCAGCGCTGGGAACATGGTCTGTCCAGGAAACCGCACTCATTCACATCTGGAGTCAATATTTAACATTATTCAAGTAGTAGATAGGAACTGTTGTAGCACATGAATTAGAAGTTAATGGTGATGAGACTGAAAAGTAAAATTGGCAACGCTGTTTTTCATACAGTATACCTTTGTCACATTGTGGTCCTTTATATCCTCTGAAGCACAAACACTTGTCCGGTCCCACACATTTGCCATTTACACATGACTTCCTACACATTGCTGTAGAGGACGAGACATGACAAAAACTGTTACAAACATACGGCCATGGCACATGAGATGAATCTATATCTACTCTGACCTTTGATCTTTCTAAAGTGGAATAATGTTATTATGTTAAGAGCAGGGAAACCACAGATTATAGGTTACAGAAATCCCAAGCTAGATTTAAGACACTTCAAAATCACTAGTTCTAAATATTTCTCTCATCCAGTGTTTGCTTTGCTATACTGAAAGATGCCAAACTGATAACCTGTGAACCTCGGGGTACTGTGTCATTTTGGTTGAGCTGCCACAAGCTTTCAGAGTGACTTACGCTGACAGATGCCGTTAACATTCCTCCATCCCAAACAACAGGATGCAGACTGACCGTAGCTGCAGACCCCTGGCCCTGAGCGACCCCCAGTATGCTCCAGCGCATCCTCCACTGACCTGTGGAGGCTGGGACAAAAGGTTATCAGATCATTAAGCATCATCAAGTCTCCAGGGCTCCAATTTCTACACACAGGGCTGACACTTTCTAATGCCTTACAAAAAGATGGCATTGTTCAGTTTTACAAAATCATGGGATTATGATGGATTTGATAAGACTGGACAATAAAAACATGACCTCCAAAAGGTGATCCACATAAGGTAAACAATCAATATAAACAGAAATCAATTAGAGCTTTAATTTGAACATTATCCATTTATATCATAAACATTCTTGTCAACCTAAACCTCTCAGACTAAATTTCTGTAAGATGAGTTGTTTACCCGCCACTTGATTACAAACATTATAACCAAATTCATATTATAACAGCTTCTTTTTACTGGACCTCTGGATCACACTGGAGCCCATTTGGTGCAGCTATATAACTACTTATGAAACACCTTCATCATTCCCATGCACCGTATTCTAAATGCCAATGATTATTCCCTCATTAAAATCTTGTGTAATAAACAAAAGCGTAGTAAATTGGACAATCACTGAAACAGCTGCATTCATAGCTGGTGTTAAATCTTTTTTTACGCTCACAAGTCGGCCAGAAGTGATAATTATGAATCACCGCAATAAGAGATTATTATATGATTACACACAGGCCGAGTGGGAGCAGCTCACACAGACCAGTGACAAACTCAAACTGCACAGGATGAGACCAACACCAATCTGTGTGAAAGAAGGTAGATCCATTTTGCTGAATCTTTCCTTGTTCAAGAGGTTGACTAAACTGCTCAGGCTTGCACTGTTATGGTTTTGCAATATTTTGTTAACTCATGCAATCTATATTATAAATCAAGTGGCCCAGGGCTGGGTAATATAGGCAAAGTCAAATGTCATGATATATTTGACCGAGTACCTTGATATCGATATTGTGATGATATTGTAGGGATGAAAATAGGTGCTTTAATAAAAGACAGCTAGAAAACAGCTAGAAAAGTCTAAAAAGTTCAGAAAATTGCATCACATTACTGTCACGCAGCCTTTAACAGCAGGAAAATGATGCCACATCACGATATTACAATATCCAAAATCTCTCCTAACAGGCTAATGATATAATCATTAAACAATATCACAGCCCTAATTGTGCACTTTGGAAAAGGTTATCCTATCATAAAATTTAGAAATGTACTGTAACGTCATAGCAGAAATTTAGATCCCTATAGGAACATTACACGGATAGTCTATCACATGAGATAAAAGGCCATATAGTATGTAAACATGTTTACAGACTGTCTCACAAACTTACCTGTCTCGATGATGCGCCTGGGAGAGTGTAATGAAATGAATCGTGACCACAAAGACCCACCGGCTCATTTCCATCAGTTTCTTCCACCGTTTTTATTAGGACCCTTTGAGCACATATTACCTCTGTGCCTCTATATCCTCGGTAAAAAGGGACACTCGTTCCGTGTGTTTGAGAGTCAATTCCTGAGGGGTCCGTGCCAAAGGCTACTGAAGTGTGTGGGGGTCACGTGACGGTGTAATTGCAGGGTGTGGAGCATAAAGGTGCGACATGTCACCTGGATGCGAGGGAGACAGAG
>OMKZ01055233.1:38620-56211 GCA_900302535.1 Neoniphon sammara | reverse complement strand
ATTTTTTTAAGACAGTCAATGTGCATTGCAATATCACTTGAAAATCGCATGTAGCCCATTTCTGCCAAGACTCACCTTTATAATCACAGTTATAAATAATAATAATGTGTGGTCACGGACAAAGCGAGAGATGCACACACACACACACACACACACACACACACAAATACACACTCACACTACTGCCTATAGTATTCCTATAATATTTATATATTAATTCAATAGTGTGGCTGCTGTTGAAAATATGTGCACCTTATGTCAAAGTAAGAAAGAATTCCAGGGGAAACAGACTGTGAATTTAGGTCTATTTAAGCCTAAGCTGTTTACGAATTTAACTGCTTACATTTCAATGTTTAAAAAATAAAGTCAAAACAAATGAAGAGATTTCTTGGCGTTAAAAAAGTCCAATATTAGTATATTCTTGGCATGCCTTCGCCATCCGGCCAAGATAAAAGTTGCTCAGAATCATACTGTATGCCGCATACATGCCTTACAATCTTGTATTCTTGGCTTGATGTTCATCCACTTACTATATCATTATGGTATCAAAAATTATCGTCCCTTGTACCTTTTGAACAATTATCCCATGTATTGCACCTCTAATGACGTTGTGAGAGAATGGGCATGTTGAAGGAAGAGCACCACATTTATATGTACTTAAACATTTCAACTTGCATAGTATCTTAAGCAAGACTATCTCTTCCACTGCGCTGGCACTCAGTGCGCTTATTTTTCCCCCTCTCCCGTTCATTTTTTTCCTTCCCTCTCCTGTTATTTTCTTGTTGTTTTATCCTCGGCCTGTATTAGGGGCCAGCCATCATTTTGTTCATGTTAACCACGCCCCAGGCCATTAGTGGATTACGCAGCTTTTAGTTGAGGAATATGGTACCTAACCCAAACTAGACATAACAACATTTAGGTCTGTGATCAAGCTACTCAACCACTGATAGCTAGACAACATAAATAACATTACTCCCAAATGACCATCAATTTAAGTGGCTCCAAAAGACTTATGTTTTAAATTTTAAATGTTAGTGTACTTTTCATGGGTGTCCATTTTACTGTTCTATTCTGTTCTATTTCACTCTGCTGTATTGTTGGCTTTAGAGCTGAAACATTCCAAGACATTTTAAAACTAAATGTCTTTAGTGAATGTCTCTAGGGTTAGGTTGTATTTTAAGCCATCTTCAGTTTGGGAAAGAACTTCTTTACCTTTTTGCTGCATGTCAATCAGCTAGATAGTTTAAGGCATGTTGCCACCAGCCTCCTTGTGAAACCACACCCAGACATACCGTATATCACAGGACTAGACAGTTTAGCAACAAAAATGATGCAAGCTACATAACAGGAAAAACAAAAGCGCAAGTTTAAGATTTGGTTCACAGCAATGGCACATAAAGATGTGGCCACCTCATCCTCCAAGCCCGGAAGAATTGGCTTTGCGCAAAATCTGCGAGCAAAACAGGAAATAAATTACCATTACAGTAAAACTGGAGTTTTAATTGGAACTGCACTGAATCTGTGGAGAAAAAACGAAGAACCAAGGATTAACGACCAACCAGGATTTTGGTTTCCTGCATTGCTGGTGGCCAGCTGTAAGCTGGACAGAGGAATGGGTTCATGTAAATGTATTGAAAGCTGACAGAAAATGAGGAAGTACTGCTAATGGCCAACAACACTTCTGTGCCAAACTTGTATAGTATTGCTTTTATAAGGCTTATTTGTATACAGCCTAGACACACCCTGCATGCGATGTATGCTAACAACACACAACGCGAGTTTGCTAGTGCTGCCCTGTGATAGCCTTCTCCAGAGCACATGAAGGCTGCTTGCTACTGTAGAGACAGTAGCAAGCAGATGTTGCCTTTATGTGTAGTGACAGCTGGTGCTGTGCAGAACAAGTGTAGACAATGTCAGCTAATGAGGTAACATTTGGTCCCAACGTAATTATTTGGCTTCAGTGTAATCATTTGGCTTCAGAACACTTGAATTATACTGTTTGGAGTAATTTTATGGAGTCAATTTTTGGCGTCAGTTTGACGCTAAAGAATTAGTTTACATTCACTCCAGATGTTTTGAAAAAGGAAATGAAGCGGTGCCAGCTGCTAATTCACTATGTGTTATACCAACATAAAAACTTCACCATTGCTTAAACTGACGTGAGGTCAAGGAGATAATGGTCAGATACTTTTTGTTCTTTTAAAGAAACATTTCACCAATCTTCAATTCAAACTCTGTCATTCTGTTGTGGTAGTATACGTGCAAAAAAACACATACAACTTATCAAAACCTTCTGTGTCATGAGAGCTAGCCCCAGCAGCTCTGAAAAACAGGATTTTTCCACAAAAGAAATCTTAAAACAAAAACAAAACAAAACTACAGTGCCTTGAGCAGATCCATGCACAAACTGAGAGAGGGTTGGACACTTTCTTTGTTCTGCTCACGAGTGGGGGAAGACAGTGGAACTGAGTGTACAGAGGCGGAGGAGGCTATAGCAACTGCAGCTGAGCTGTGCTGTTGGTTTTCCATCCTAATGGGTGGCTAATTGTGGTTAATTGAATTCATCTGGCATCCCAATTGTACACAAGATTAGATGGCTAGAATGAAGACCAACCAGGGCTCTGGGTTCCAAGAACGGAGACTGAGAATAATTATTAATGTTTTTAAATTTATGTGCTAATGTGATTTATTGATGGCAAAATAATACAAGTAGCACCTTAAAGAGCAATTACAAAATTGCCTAAAGGCAGATGTGTTGGCTCCCACAATTTCCAAATGTTTCCACCTTATAGTATGTACTTTGGAAGCGCTGAAAATGGGTAGCAAAGTAAGGCGGATATTCCGTCTTTTCCTTACTTCCGTATCCCTGTGTGACTAATGTAACTAACTAACTAACTAACTAACACGTAACTAACTCTTACTGGAAACCAAATTAGTCGAAGCCTAGCTAGCTAGCTGCTGGGCAGAAATGGAAATTCAAAAAGATATTTCCATTCAACTCTTTAAGAACTTTGCAAAATTCATTCCAAGATGTCTTGTGACAAGCAAACCTCACAAGACATCTTTTACGAGACATCTTTAACATCTTTCAGTATGTTCTTTCACCGGTTTCGTTGGCATGTCATACATGCTAACTAGCTGTCTCTGTTCTTTCCAAGAGGAATACATTTTCATGAACACTGTGTCGTGATTGGTCGAATACTCTTCTGGTACGAAGAGTTTTTCTGATGGAAGATGACAGTTTCCCCTCCTCAGATTTTATCGGGCTGAATTACAGACTTATCTATGGAACATTCGAAGACTGTGGCAGAGATAGTCTGGCTTGAGACACTGTGCAAGTTGAAATGTTTGAGTACATATAAATGTGTTGCTCCTCTTAGCCCCAGCTGTGGAGTAAGTTACTAACAATGATTTTAAAGTATGACAGCTTTAGGTATCAGACATACCATTATGAGCTATGCGTGTACTGTGTTGGTTTTCCTGTGTGGATGTCACTGCAACAGTACCAATTAATCTTAATGGGTCTTAATGGGTTATGCAATCCTGCACATTTCATGGGGCAAGGGAGGAAAACAGTAGTCACCTTTGTAGTAGGGCAATAGATCGAGGAACGCTTGGCGAACTTTCTCTCCTGTGAGTGGCTGAGTGTCCTCCAAGCTTTCCAGCAGGGGTCCAATAGCATAGTACTGAGCCTCTCTATGCACCGCCCTCACCCGGTCCCTATGAGGAAGCTCACCCTCTCGCAGGAAGTTCAGGATGTCCCTTTAGATGGAAACAGGATCACTGATGCATTTTCACACAAATCTGTATTCCTACACGATGAATCCTTCCTTGTGGAACACTGCTGTGATGCTGTGCTCTTTAGTATGGAGGCATGACAGCTAAACACACTGAGGTCCAGATTCACTAATTGTTTGCTCAGTGACGTTTTCTCCATATCACTAAAATCAGAAAGCCACACTTCATTGCCAGTGTGCAATGATAATGGTAAAAAGCTGAAAATATGAAGTGGGGTAATTCAAGATCATTACGAAATGCGTAAAATCCACCTCCCAATCATATTATTTTTGAAAGATATCAGAATAGGTGACATTGGTGAGTACCAGTCTTCCTCCTTATCCCTGTCCAGTGAAGGTGATAGGAGCAATAATAATACACAGCCTGTAATCCATACACTGACAGACTGATGAAGGCACAGAAGCTACTCACCAATTTGTAAAATATTTGTTTCATATGAACTGTCTTCAAAGTTCATTTGACACTGCTGTGATTACAACTAACATCAGTAATGTTGAGAACATGGGTTTTAGAAAGTAATGCAAAAACAATTAGAACTCTAATTACTTTTTAGAGAAAGTAATCAGTAATGTGATTACAATCTATAGAAAGTAATGAGTTACTTTAATTGAGTAACTTTCAACACTGACTGTGACCACAACAGCAAGCGAGAGGTTTTTCATCCTAGAATCTACATTTAAAAATTATTTTAATAGTTTTTTTCATAAGCTTATTCTATGTGTTTATTTTATTAAAGGATTCCTGTTAATTTCAACCTTACCCTTATCTTCATAGTTTTTGCCATTACAACAACTGATTGTGCTGAAAAATCTTTCACTTGCTACAAGGCAGATGTTCACATATCTCTAGGTCACTTTTGAGGGCTACAGCAGATGTTCAAATGAATGAAATTAGCTGCTATAGCTGGTTGGAGATGTAGTGAAAACCTGCAGACTCTTGGGTCCTGATGACACATTGGTTGAAATACACTGACTTCACCCTCCTGGTCTAGAGCAGCCAGGCTGAAGCTTATGCACAGCAATGCTCACCCGAAGTACGCTCCATCACGATCAATGAAGAATCGTCCCTCAGCATCGCGTGGGATGTAATGACGCCCACTGAACATGGCGGCCAACATGGTGTCCTCATAGCGGCGGAGCGTGGACAGGCGGGTTGTGAAATGGGTGCCCCCAACATTCAGAGGTATGACTTCTGGGAACTTAAAAGGGAATAAAAATAAAGCAACAAAGGTAATTTGCTGGGAAAGCTGTATGTTAGGACAGTGAAGTAGGACTTCTTTAAAATGCTGGTAAATAAAAATCCCAGGCAAGAAAGGACGTTTTAAGCAAACCCTTACTGAATTCTATTCACATTCAGGTGGGCAGAACAAATTGCCAATCAAATGTATCAAAAACTATTTCTTTTTTTTTTATAGCCAACTGAATTCAAAGTATCACTGTCTGCCCATGCTTTATCTTGGCTCTAAAGACTCTAAATCTCTCACTCCCAGAGTATCTCACAATGTTGCAGTTTCTTGTACTCGCCTGGCAATTTATTTTTAGCACTCTTGCAGCGTGCTTGCTAGCAGCATCATGGCAGAAAACAGATGAGCTTACTGCTATTCTTCCTAACCCAGGCCTCTCTCCATGGGGGAGTGTGGCTCTTTGACCCTAACCACTTTTAATTCTGTGGGGCAATAGAGTCTCACCCCAATCATTAAGGTGTTAGTTGTTCATTAGTTTACATCATAAAATAACACCAAATTTGATTTTGCAACAGTTAAAGAAAGCCTATGTTGAAACTGAATTATCCCATTACTATAGCCAACACCCTAGACCTGCATCATCAAATGTAGAACAGAGTTAAAAGTCAAAATTCTAAATACAAAATTACTCCAAAAGAATTTCTAAGTGATAAAATTTTTTACAATTCAGATGTCACATTTTAGATGTGGTCATTTAACCCAAGCAAAATGGATGAATACTGTACTGTACTTTTGAATTCAATAATGGTTCTTGTTTCATATCTTACATAAGCTTTCCTTATTTTGATAAATAATAATAATAACCTTGATTTATAGAGCACTCAAAACAGAGCTACAAAGTGCTTTACAAAGCATAATAAAATGGTACACAAGACAAGGTAAAAACAGTTTAAAAGTCATGCAAGATGGGGGGAAGCAAGTGTGGGAGCAAAAGGATATACCTATATCATAAAAGAAGTTTCTTTAGAAAGTGGGAAAGAATAAAACAACCACTACAAAAACAATATAAGATGTAATATAAGATACTTAAGATAATAAATAATGAATAAAATAAGGGTTAAGAGAATGCTTTCACATAAAAGTTGGTTTTAAGAAATGACTTAAAACATCAAATTTGCATTTTGAAGTAACTTTGATACTGTATTGTAGGTAATTTTGTATCTGTTCCACATATGCCATGTTGCAGTTTGTCCCACTGAACAAGAGAGGGTCGCCTCACTTTTCATTTTGTCCCCAACCTCCCTCGGGATGCGAGAGTCCCTTCTTCATCCTGAGGGAGGCTGGGGACTCTGGAGTCTGAATGGACCCTGTTCAAAGCCTCCATCTTTGAAGTGACCGCTTTGAGCTGTGACCAGATGGACTGTGCCAGATGCAGCAGCAGCCCAAGAACCCAGTGGTCAGCACCATGGGTGAGGGAGGCCATCAGGCTGAAGAAGCACATCTTCCGGGCTTGGTTAGCTCTGGACACCCTATGCCTCCTCATGTGCCATGGTGGGCTAAGTTTCTGCAGGTTTTCATGCCAGCCAAACATTGCACATTGGCTCCTCCTCTCTAGCTGAACATGAGTTTCAGTGAAATTGCTGGGTGTGTTTTTGGTTAGAATGAAAACCTAATGACTCCCACCCTCTATTGCACATGGTTGCCTATTCCTGCTGTAATCAATGTTCACTCATACATTCTACTTGTGTTAAAATTGTTGATAGTACATAGAGCCACAATGTGCTATGTTCTTATTTCTCAACAGTTGTTTTTATTCTGTTTTTCTTTGATGTATCCTGTCCCAGGGTTTCCCCCAGAAATTGTTAGGCTCAGTGCCAAGTGTGGTTAACTTTGTACAACAAAGAAAATTTTAATTCTAATTCTAATTATTATATAATTATAAACAAATATTTCTGGCATAACACTACCTGTTGTGTATGTTTTTTCCTCTTTAATTCATCCGTTTTTTTCTTCTTATTTTTGCACTAGCTGAAAAATGGGGCATCACCTTCAATAAAAGGAAGTTTGCATAAACCAAATTAATCAGTCCCAGATCTATCTCTGCTTTAAAGCAGATCATCAACATCAACATGAACAGAATGCTATGGGAGAACTCAAACTATTCTAAAGTCAATAAAAAATAATAATAATTTGAAGGGGTAGCTCTATTTGACACATTCAACTCACATCAACAGGAATTTCATTTGATGCAGACTTGTGCATTTATACGGTTTGAAAAAATCTGGGGCAAAGCCCAGAACATTTCGTGCTAGACCTTTCTAGGGAGGTCTGACAGCACCTTTTGAGAACTGTTTTATTTTTTTATTTATTAAATGTAATTTCAACATCTACAAGAACCATTTCATACATTTGAAAATGAACACTAAGTAACTATTAACTAAGTCTTAACTAAATTCTTCACAAAAGGTCAAATTTTGTGGATTTCACCAAGGAACTGAGACTAATCCAGAATACTACAGAATTTGTCCAAAGTGAAATAATTTCATTTTATGTTGTCAATAGTTTGAGATTTACCAAAGATGAATCTGTTGCATTTTTGGACTACATGTGGTTAGAGAGGTTGTTACAGCATTTATCTTACTGTATATGGCAAATATGTGAATTGGACTTTAGGCTGATACACATACTTTATACCATGTGTACACAGGGTTTTTGGAAGCAGGTTAATGGTGATGTGTCAAAAAGGGAATTTACACATTATTATTGTATCTCCCTCCAATCTAACAAAAATTCTGCCCTGCTACATTAACATGCCAGCTGTTTCCTAACCAAAATATATTCAGGGCTAGTTTCAAAACATTTGGCAATAACAATGCCACTGCATGTTACTTTATTTAAGAGGGATCCTAAAGGATTTGAAAAGACAAATGTAGTACTGCAAAAAAGAAAAGGGGAAACGAAAAAAAGGCCTTATAAGGTGAAATATAAGACCTCTGCATATAAACTTGATTTAAGACATTTTAAATGTTTTTGAGGTCTTAGATAAGGACAGTTTAGGTTTGAGGATGCCCTGCTTAAGGCAGCATCTCTCTCTCCCTCCCTTGTTTGAGCATGGTTTTCTCCCTGGTAAACATCTTAACAGTGCTGTACGGCAGAAATAAGAAGATTATTCTGAAGTCTATTACAGCAGTAGCCATGTTTGGATCCATCAGATGGCTGGACCTGACACATCCGGGCTTCTTGATTACCATGACAACCATGTGACACAGCTGCCAGCCAAACACAACAGGATCCAGCCCCCTCATGGCCGGCTACACCAATCACAAAAAAGACCACTGGAGGACAACTGCATGCTTAATATCTTCGGATAATTAGCCATGGACTGCAGGCAGTATATTAATAGTGATAATAGTGCCTGGGTGCTAGATAACATGGTGAAAGATACGGCTCAAAATCAGTGCTACGGTATTAAAACTTAAGGTAGAATTCTGTTGTACGGTTGTCATTATCAGATCGAATAAACAACGGTTATTACAATGTATCATACGCCCTTATTGGCTTAGGACTGATTCATGTAACTATATTTTCTGTATACTAGAACAATTTTCGTTTAATTATTGTGCAACACATCCTTTCAAACCATTCATTTAACCGATATTATTAACGATTGTGTACTACTACGTTTTGCGTGTTTTCAAGCAGAATATTAGTTGGCTATGGCTTGAATGTATACACATGCATAGTGTTTTGGCAGTGACATAAATAAAGTTACTGCGTTGAACAGCCAGCGTTGGACCTGACATGGCATCTGCCCACTCCCATGTGGAAGCGTCCATTCCCCGGAGTGTCCCTACCTCCTGAGCTGAGTTCAGCGAGGAGCGAAGAGCCTTGCCCAGGTTCAGGTTCGCTGCGGGAAGGGCTGGCTTTCGGAAATCGTCCTCCGCGGAATCCGAGCTCGACATGGCATCGCCCGGTTTGTCAGTGTCACCTGCGGCCGAGAACACCACCATCACTCTGGGCAGAGGCAGCGTCCGTCTCTCCTGAACGAACCGTCTTACCCGTGCAGTGGCGGCGGGCAGCGAGCTGAAGGACAGAGCCTGACGTTCCCCGGTGCAACCGTCAGAACCGTCGGAACAGCGGGAACCGGCCGAGCCATTGTGCTGCATGCGCGCTGCTGGCCAAGTCTCGGTCCAGTCCCAAGATGACACGAGGCAGGGCACGCGACTCACCAACAACTGTTAACGCAGGATGGAGAGGAAAGGGCTCTCGACCCAGTAGCTGCTAAGAGCGAGTAGAACCGTCTGCAGCCTGCAGTACTAGTACAACATAGACACGCCTACCCTCATCACGTCCCCTTACTAACTCACTAACAAACAAACTTAACCTCAGTGAGTTGGGTGTGTTTTGTACTGACGTAGCGGGGCGTGTCTTGTACTGGCGTGGAGTTTCTTGTACTGATTTGGGCGTGTGCTGCACTGTGGGGGCATGTTTTGTATTAGTCCGCAGATTACAGATCGCTTGAAGACGCACAAAATGAAAGCGGAAGCAGGACAGATTAGCTTTCAAAATAAAAGCATAAAACTCGCTCAATAAAACAAAAACAAAAAACAATAAATAAATAAATAAATAAATGAACAAACAAAAAATACAGTTTTTGCCGGGATTGTCCATTGTTCATCCGAACACTTCAAACAATGCATTATGCAAGATTTTTGATGTCTACCATTATAGTGGCCATTGATGAAGAGGCACTCAAACTAAATTATACAAAGTTAATTGATTTAAAAAACTGATAGAATTGTAACTTATTTGGCACTCAAGTTGTGTAGGAGTGATTTGCTGATTTGACGAAAACACTTAATTTAATAATAATTCAATATGTTCATTGAAGAATGCATTATAATTTCAGAATCAGAATCAACTTTATTGGCCAAGTGTGCTTATGCATACAAAGAATATGACTCTGATGTACAATCGCCTCTAGTACTTACATATATCACATAACAATATTTACAGCAAGGCATGTCCGGACTATACAAAAGTGTTGTTTTCTAACAATGTTAGGCTACTGCTGATGGCAGCACCACTGTCAGCAGCAGGAACATCAGGGGTGTGGGGGGAGGTTTTTGAGTAATCAGAGTAGCCTAGCACCATCAAAGTGAAACAAACGTAAACTGGCAATAGCTGTGACCATGTGCCCGCATGCATCCTTACTTGGAAGGATTGTGTTCAGCGGTTATAGTTCCTACCATCTAACTTCTCCTAAAATGTTCTGTCAACAGAACACAGAGCAGAGACACAACACTGTAAAAAGTGTCAGAGGCTGAAGGAATTTGTCAACAAGCAGGGGTTAAAATAGGTTCAATAGCCTGATGCTTCACCACTGTAAAAAATGAAGTGTAAAACAGCCGTCGTTGTTTCATACATCAGCTGACATTGGCGTATGGATACATTGGGAACACAGGGAAATACAGTAGGGACACACAGGGAAATACAGTAGAGGGAATTATAAAAACTTGTCTGTATTTTCCATTATTAATGGATAAATTTGCAACATATAAACAATATAATTTAATAGATGCAAACAGAGAGCAATATGCTAAGATCTCATATTCAGAGTCATGAGAAGTATGGTAGAGCGTGTGATTTTTCATTGTATACAATATTCACGTGGCGGACAAAAGAAACGCTGGAATACGAAGAAGTTAAAAATGCGAATTTCAAATCCATTTTTATCTTACAATTAGGAAACGTGGTGTTCAATTCTTATTTGTATATGAACTTCCATTCATCTGCAGTTGGTGGCGGTAAAGCTCCTTAAAGAATCAGCGCCTGCGTTGCGGACCCGAAAGTGAAACCAAAAGTGTACTGTTTTGAATCTGCAATCCGCCATCTCTGGTGAAACTGTAAGATTCTACAGCTCACTACCAAGTCTCCTGTCTAGTAACTGTGTGTGTGCGTGTGTGCGTGTGTGTGTGTGTGTGTGTGTAAACAGTAACTTGACTCTTTAATGGGAGTTGTGTGAACCTGCTCAACAGTCAGAAAGCGAGCATGATTCTAGTGCAGAGAGTGGGGTTTTGCCCCTGTTAACCAGCTGGACTCACCACTCTAACTGCAGGTAAAGACAAGTCTTAATCCCGTTGGAATGAAGACTCACTGGTGAGTCTGTTCATGTGTCTGTTATTTCTTACGGTCTGAGGTTTGATGTTTTCGGTGTTCCGGTTTAACTAGCGACCCTGTTAACGGGCGACTTTCAGCCAAATGCGTCTGTGGTTTACGTTACAACAGGGGTTGAAAACAGGAAGAGAATACGTAGCTGTCCTCGTCAATGCCTCTTATTGTAGTCTTTCATTACAATGTCAAAACATACCTAATATCGTATTTGGCATCTTGTTTGAGGAAACGTGTCACATAGACTAATAATACGTCTTGAACGTTGCTTATCGTAACGGAAATATTCCTGTTTCCAACAGCTTTCGTAACTACGGCAACCACAGACGCATTTGGCTGACGCCTTGTCCACACAGGATGCGTCTTGGCTGCGTTGCGTCGCTGCTGCGTCTCACACGCGTGTCAGCGTCCACACCGGCAGCATTTCTGCTGCGTCTCTGCTACTGCAAGCCATATTTGACTACATTGAGTTTGCCTTTGATAATGTCCATAAATAACACACTGTTTCATTTTAAATTTAATTTACATTTAGTTTAGACAAAAACGGTTAAGAGGCCCAACTGTAAAACTGTAAAAAGAGAGAGAGAGCGCACCTCCGTCAGTTCTCAACATCAAAGATGTTTCCAACTGCCGTTTTACCAAAATAAAATAACCAGATAAACTGATGTTATACTGGCGTGCTGTTTATTTGAGTATATGGGCCAAAATACGGCTATACAGTAAAGTAAATAAAACGACATTATGACAGTTCCATATTAAGATAACATATGAGGAAAATTCCAGAATCTATATGGTGTATGAAACTTTCCTTTTGGTAAATCGGAGGTGGGAGAACATCCTAACCGCCAGCAACTTTAGCTGATTAAGGATATAGAGCAGGCCACCCGCAATCCCTCAAAAGTGGATAAACTTTAAATTCTGGTGAGTATTTTGACTTGAAAACACTCAGCCAGGGGATAACAATACAGCACACACAGGTGTGATGATGAATTGTGGTTTTATAGAGCTAATTAAGTTGAAATCTAAGTTTCTAGTCAAAATGAATGTACTTTTCCATACAACCCGGCTACAACCAAACCAAACCAACCAACCTGTGTGGCTGCTCTAATCTGTTAACATGGGCGCCGAAATGAAAACCGACAGGTAACGCAGCCGCCACGCAGCCATGACTATCCTGTGTGGACAAGGCCTGACAGTCGCCAGTTAACAGGATCGCTAGTTAAACCGGAACACCGGACTTTGATAGTGACGTTATAAGGAAGTAATTACTTCCTCAGATACTCTCAGATACGTCACAAGTACACAGACACTTAAGACCACAAAGCATTCAAGTTTTGTGCTCAGGACTGATGAAGGAGAATAAGCAGGGTTTTCTCTCTCAGTGTTTCCTCTATGGCGCTAGAAAGTCTCTTTGATTTGATGTGGATGTGAGTTCATCAGGTAAAGACCATACATAATCGTTATAAATCATTATACTATTGATCATATTATAGGCTAGATCAGGGGTGTCAAGGTCAATCACAGGAGGGGCCAAAATTTAAAACACAGTTTAAATTGCGGGCCAAACATGATTAACATTTATTGAACAGTCTAAACTGACAATGTTTCAATCAGAAATATGAATTTGAACAGCCAGACTGCAACAACTTTTTCCTAAATAAAATAAAAAATTGAAAAAATTAAAAATCATTTTTTCTTCAACAATAACAAAGGAAAATGAGAATATTTCAAATGTGAACAAGCTGGTGAAAATGTGCAGATCTTTCAAATAAAAAATGGTTATGTTATGTTATGTTATGTTCCTTAATTACGGCCACATTAGCTCCACCAACAAGGCACACAGGTTTACCTCCGATGTTGATAAACAGGCATTCAGCCTGTTTTCAAAGTCCACTTTTCGTTTGGCCATTTATTTTGGGGGCTAGCTTAAATGTCACTGTAAAAGCGCTAACTGATGCATTCATCCGCTGATCAGTGTGTCATTAAAGCAGCGAGGAGGAGGGGGTGGTGCACAGGTATTCACCTGCGCGGCAGCTGTTGCAGTGCATTGTGGGATTTGCAGTATGAGTGGTAGGAGCGCTATTTACCGGCGGGCCATTAATAATAGACATATGAAATTGACATGTGTGAAGTAAAGGGAACAAAACCTAACATTACAGAATACATTTCATCAATCGTTTTCAGCCTTAAAAAACATTTTTTAACCTCTGTGTTTTGGGTTGCTGTGGTGATTTTGATGTTTACCCAGAAACCAGACAAAGTTTTTCTTCCCATACTGCCATCACACATGGGAGTTTCTCCTCTCATTTATCCAGTCTCTTACCAGAGATCACTACCCACACAATGAAATAACAGCCACAAATACACTCCATGTGGGAAGACAAAAATGTCAAATGAAAATTCAATGCTAAAAAGCTGATAAATCTCAATTTCCATCTTCCACACTGCATCAGAGATCACAGTTTTGAAACATGCATAGGTGCTTGGAATTCCACCTGGCCTTAGGGGGTCATATAGATATTATCTCCCTATATTAAAGTAGCTTTCCCCTCATTATCTGTTATTAATCATTTATTTCAATCAGTGGTTTTCAGATCTGGCCCTGCTGGTTTTCCATCTTACCAGCTAACTAACTGCAGTCACCTGAAATCCCAGGAGTAAAACAGGTCCTGATTAGAAAGCCGCAATGAAAACCAGCAGGACTGTGGGTCGTGAAGAGTGGGATTGCCTGGCAACAAGCCACATTACCCGCCCATATGAGCCAGATCACAGCCTGAGGTCCTCGGCGGCTCCCAGTTGGCCATGACTAAGACCCAAAAAAGAGGTGATGGGGCTTTTGCCATCAGGGCTCAGAGAAACAATCTGTGGCCTGTTTGACTTTTATGTAAAAGCCTTTCATTTTTTTTTAATTGCTCCTGACTTCTCCTTTTGCATGTAGCTTTAATCTTATTGTGCCTTTGTTTCCTGCCTCCCTTACATTGCTCTTTTACCTTTGATTCAGTATTTTTCGTTTTTATTTACCCCTTTGTAAAGGGCAATTTTTGCTGTTTTAAAATGTGATGCATAAATAAAGATATTACATTATATATTACATAATATTACATTATCATCACAAGAGTATGAAACCAGCTTAAGCAGCCAGTGAATTCAGATTTGTGAACGAGAATGAAACCTAATAAAGAAATTAAAAAAAATATTTGGCAAGTGGCTGGCAGTAAAATCAAACCAAGCATGTTTTCCAGAGAGGTTTGTCATCCGTTACCAGCAGCACAGGCCAGATGTACCTTGTGCCTCACTGCTGTATCGCCATCTAGTGGTTCAAGGCATCACATACAACATAATGCAAAAGGATAAAACCAAAATTGTGAGTTATATAGTGATAATTATTTTAATGTTGAAAAATAAATTCTCAAATAAATCTCCATTCAGTAAAATTATTATTAATTTTCCTGAAGTGCCTTTTTGATAAACCTTCAAATTACACAGTAAATATTTATAAGTTATGACAATGTGTGGACATAATTTCTATTCACAGCATAAAATTTTGGTCGTCTGTATGACATCATGTAACATTTCTCCATCAGTCTGTCTAAACAGTGATATATCCCTCATGGTAAAAGATTCAGCTGTTAATTAATGGGACTCCACTGCATTGTCCAGCTTTAGAGGGGCGAACCAGTGCTATAATTCACCCTTCAGTTTCTAAGCCTTTGCTCTTGTGAGGGCTTAGAAAGGCACAGATCCCCCTGAAACGCCCGCAGCGAGGATGAAGTGACCGCTGATGCCGGCTGCTGACGGTCTCACTGAGAGGCATATTGGTTTTTGGTCCAGGCACAATATTACTGAAGAGGGGGACAAGATGGAAAAACTGACAGGAGACGAGGTGACAGCGGGGAGTGTGTGTGTGTGTGTGTGTGTGTGTGTGTCTGTGTCTGGTGAATGGGCTGCTGTGCTTGCTCTGTTTGGGATACAACTGCATGAATGAGCATTCAAACTATTGTAAATGATGGGGTCTTTCTGCTAATAAAGGTTAAAATATCCCATCAGAGATTGAGAAAACAGTAAAAATCATTATGCGTACAACTGGACAACTGCTGGTGTATCAAATTTTTACAAAGAATATATGGTCATTTACTGTGGTTCAAATACTGTACAACCATAGTAGAGTGTAAACAAGTCTTCGGCTTTCATTTAAAAAGAAGCTGTGGCATTCATTCAGTGAAAACACACTGTGGGTTTGGATTTAAGTCTCTGCAGTCTATCCAGGAGGTGATTTTTTTTC
The DNA here is from genome assembly GCA_900302535.1 of Neoniphon sammara. Classification (NCBI taxonomy): domain Eukaryota; kingdom Metazoa; phylum Chordata; class Actinopteri; order Holocentriformes; family Holocentridae; genus Neoniphon; species Neoniphon sammara. The sequence continues at coordinate 40,777 of OMKZ01055233.1, read as the reverse complement.
TGCAGACGGACATTTCGAGGAAAGACACAAAAGGCACCAGAATGACATGACCAGACACTTTCTGGTTGCTTCATGATTTTCTCAGTTTGTCGCCTCCTCTCCATTACCGATCTCTCTCTTGAATACTTGGAATTTGTACTTGATGCCCTTCTCTTCTTGGATTTCACTCGGTACACCAGGGAATCTTATTGGGAAACAAATAGATTATACATTAAAAAAAGGAACTAAAATAATTCAAAAGACTGACAAGAGGCTGTGTATGGATGCAACACTGAGAAAAAAAATGTCTTGTTTGGAGAGAGATGTAAAAAAATACATGCTGGCAACAATTACTAAAAACAAAGTTCAGAAAGAGGCTCTGTCAGTTTTCACTTATTTGTTTGAACTGATAATTTAAGCTGCTGCTTCTATCTTTACTCATTTTGATTTACTGTACAGATGACAGACCAGCTGCAAAAGGCACAGGTCATTTCTCAAAGGGGTTTGTGGTTTTAGTAATGCAGAAATAAGGCAACAAGCCCCCTTCAGTGGATGTTATTTTGTAAAATACAAACTTACTTTTAATGGAAAGAAACATCACACCGACTGACAGCGCTAAAGTCAGCCAAGTCTTGTAATCTCATCTAGGAAAACAAATGACAGCTCTGTCTGCCTCATTGTACTGAGGTTTATTTTGTGACAAAGAGCAAAAATCACTGTCTCGTGCCACAGCGATGAGGCAGCTCCTGTGAGCTGTTTGAAAATGACTATTCAATACAGGAACGTGTTTTAATTAAGACTTTTCTGACTTCATTTTCTCATTGAGACACACTTGGAGTTAGAAAGGTCCATTCTAATGGTTAAAAGGAGAGATAAAAATAAACATACCCGTCTTGGATTTTAAAGACTTTTCTGTCAAATTCAGGGAAGAAAACGTCGCAGTCAAAGTCAGCCATGATGTCTGTCAGGTAAACCAAGTCGCACCAAGGATGCATCAGACCTTCCTGATCATAAAGAGGAAACAAGAACTGCAGGTCAGATATACTATGTTGTGTCTAGATAGCTTTTAACTCATATTGCCATGTACATGTTTTGAAACTGACTTTTAAACTATTTTGACACATTTGTGGCTTGCCATAGACTCCTGTGTATTTTAATGCAACCTTACAATACATACTGTTCTTCTGATCTGTCAAAATTATCTTAATTTTATTATCAGAATTATTTTCATTATTTCTATATTTATCTTAACATTTTTTTGAATATACTAGCACAATCACAGTCTATAAACTACAAATCCCCACAAAGCCCTCGGCATTCCAGACTCCAACCCTCCCACCCACTAGCATGACTGAACTGTTTGCTAACGAGCTAATTCACCCTGTAACCATGGTGACCCAAAGCAATATTCTCTGTTTTTTAAGGATGACATGAGCAGTTCTTAGCAGGGCAAAAGGTCATGCCAGGACATGAAGAGCATCATGAAAGTTGGAGGCTAAATGTAAGCAGATGTACTTGTTTGTTGTTGCTCTGCCTAAACTCAAGAGAGTGAGCAGGGTGGGTTCTTTTGAAATGAAAAACAGATGAGGTGAAGAGAGAAAGGAGTCAGGAGTTTGGTCAGGCTGCTGTTTTGCATATTCAGTTTTTACATTTAGTTATTTAGTTAGCTGGTTAGTTTTTACCTTGTTTTCCTATATCCTTTTGATTTTTCCTTCTAAAACTTTGTTACCTTATTGTGATACCTCCAGTATTGCAATATTATTATGTTTTTGGTAAAAGAAAATTCTGATCCTGCCTCACATTCTGTCTTTGTCTCAGTAAGTGTCCGCTGTTTTAAGACACCCTTCTTACCATGAATTCATCATTACTTATTTGTATGAATTTAAATTTTTCTCAAGGGGTGATTTGGCCGGTTTGGCAGGTTATGTCTAATTAAGGCAAACACAAACTGGGAATTTCACTCTTTCCTCACGTGTTACCTACAATTCAAACTTCACCCACAGTGTCTCGAGAAATAGTCTGTCTGGAAAGGGCTGCTGTTCAGGAGACAGTTTGTATTTCATTCTTAGGTTTTGATCAAGTGTTCATACAGCAGTAGACACTAATGGGTGTATCATGTGAAACCAAAAAAGCTCTCCAGTTTTTTTTTTTTTTTGTTGTTGTTTGTTTTTACATGCT
>OMKZ01055233.1:13576-38600 GCA_900302535.1 Neoniphon sammara | reverse complement strand
TATAACATGCAGATTCAGACAAAGCTTACAGTGATAGAATGCTGTTTCATATAATCTCTGTCTGCCAAAAACAGCAGGCTACGACACTTTTAAGAGGCTGAGTGTTATGAAGCCCTGTGATTGGCTGCGGCCTCAGACTGGAAGTTTGTGGTAGAGTGACTTACCACACGAGCAAACCACAAGAGCAAACTTTTGTGACAATACAGGGACACAACACTGATTCTCTTCACTTCTCATCCTTGTCATCCTTGTCTAAAATCAACTCTCTAAAGTCTCCGATTATGTCTTTCATATAAATATTGGGCTGTGTAACATTAACAGTAATAGTCCAGTTACTCATAAATATTTGGAATCAAATGGAATGATCATTTTTTAGCATTTAGCCCTATTGAATGCTATACTGTATATTATACTGTTTAACAAGTACTCGGCACTGCCCCCTGATGTCCAAACACTGTATTACACTCTCTCTGTCTCACAGCAGTCAGCGGCTGTGGTTCAGCTCTCTCTCTCTGTAGTCTTTGTTTCAGGTCTCAGGGGGGAAAAATGAATTATTAAGTCCTAGTCCTAGTACAACTGGACCTGAGACAAACTCAAGACAAAACTCTCTCAAACAAAACACTATCAGACAATACTCCCTTGGACAAAGTGCAGTAAAGTGAGATATTGTATATTCAGACTCTGCAAGCAAATATCTTGAAGTGGGGATGTCACAACATTTAACAAGTGTCATATTATTGATCAGCTGGGAATTACAAGCAAACGTGATGGCTCACCTGTGAGAATGTGATATTTTAAGAAAGTTGTTTTCTATTGTTGTCTATGGCAAGAGAGACGGTTACTTGCAGAAAAGGGACCGTCTAAAAAAGTACTTACACAAGGAAACAAAAATGGATTAAAGCATTCAGTCTGTAGACCTTCATTCCAACCAAAAGCTACACGAGGGGGAACTAATCAGTGAAATCATCTGGTGTAGTTTTTGGTTGGAATGAAAAGCCCTTCATGGAACATGGTTTTTGCATATCAGCCACACACCAATATCAATATATCCACGATGAGCTAATATTGTCCTAAAATATTGACCAGCTGGTATATCAGCCATTTTACCTTATACACCCCAGTCCCACCAACAACCCAGATGGTCTCTATCAGGTCAGCCAGCGGAGGCAGAGCAGCCAGGCGGACGCAACTCTCAAAGTCCCGACAGAGGAAGTGGGCATGATCTGGAGCAGCGCTACAGAACGCCACAAAACAACCAGCTTCAGGGACACAACCCATAACATTGCAAAACAGCTCCAAGGCAATTCGTCTGAATTTCAGTCTCAAAATCTTGTTTTTTCTTCAAACAAGTGAAAAAAATCTGCCAGTGGGATGAGATAATCCGACTTGTTGCCAGTGCAGTTTCACTTGTTTGAGGATTTTCTTTTTTTGTCTGGAAACTAGTCTAAATATGTTGAAACAAGACAGAATAAGGCAGATCAGCCCACTAGTATCAAGAATATGACACGCGATTCAAGAAAATTCTGGAAACAAGTTGCCTAGCATTGGAAACAAGCAGGATTTTCTCATCCCACTGGCAGATTTTTACCTTATTTGAAGAAAAACAAAATATTGACACTGAATATGAGACTAGAGAAACAGTTAAAAATGGATATATTTTTTTTTTGCATTGTAAGCCCCACCCCAAATAAAAAAAAAAATACACACTTTCACACAATCCCCTGCATGGTTGATGACCCACTGTTTGATTGATTGATTAAGACTTGCACAGTGATAGTGATGTGCTGAGTCATGTGTTGATGTTTGTTGCTGGTGTAAAATATTTTGAGGCACTCAAAATGACAGTGGTTAATGTGGTTATTAAATAATTCTGTGGAAAAGTGAGGGAGCAGTTAAACATGCATGAACACCTTCCAGATGCTGCTTGTTCCCCTTGTTTCTAGAGAGAGAGAGCTCACCTCAGTGTGTTACTCAGAACTGCATGCAGAGTATTTGGCATCGGGAATAAACTCTCTGGGTTGGAATACCAGCACAGTTTGCCCCACACCAGCAAATTCATCTTTCCTGCAGGAGTTTGAAATAAAATACCTCAGATCACATGTCTCTTTTTAGATAGACAGACACGCACATAGATAGATAGATATAATAAGGGCTTTAACTACATCAAAGGAGTGTCAATAATTAAGATGAATCTGATTAAGGATGAGGTTAATTTATGAATGCAACAGGGATATTACACATGGGATAAAAGTATTTTTAGCGTTAGGATTAGATTTTAGATTGCACATTTTCATATTGCAGAGTGACAGGAACAGACAATCTACTTCATAAGGCAATAACAGAAAGCCTCCACAAGCTCTTTTGTTTATAGGTAACTTTGGTGTTTGATGTTTACCTGGTCGTGACACTCTGGTGACATTGCTCATGAAGAACTGGAATTCAGACCTGTGAAAGTGACAGTTTTAATATTGGACCGAGTTGTTAACACAAGTTGTTAATGAACTCATTTACTGTATATTGAAGTACCCTTTCATTTCTGCCTGGAGTGCCCTTGTTAGTAATACTGCATTTTAGAAAGCATCTACACAAATATCACAGCTGAGAGACACTGTAATACTCGGTGGAAAAAGTAGTCAAATCCTCTACTTAGGTAAAAGTAGCAATATCATAATGGAAAAAATACTCCATTAAAAAGCAAAAGTACTGAATTCAAAATGTTTAAAGCACATACTGGAGGTAAACTGTGGTTAAATATTTAAAGCAAAAGAAGTCATTGTGAAGAATGGCTCCTTTACACTTCCCTCTGAAATGTAGTGCAATAAAAAGTCTCACAACATGGAAATACTCAAATTAAATGACAAACTGAACTTTACTTTAAGGGGGCTACGGTCACTGCATGTGATGTCACTGCTAAAGGTGGTCAGCGTCAAAACAAAGCGCTAACAGAGCACGTGAATATTAGGATATACAGTGCTAGATATATTTAAAAATAATACTACAAATAACACTACAAACTACCACGGACATACTAAAAGTCCCTGCAGGTATGTTGTAGAATAGTACTTTGATTTCTGTCAGCTATATAAACTCAGTTAAGACCAGACTAAAGGCAAACACATCCACTAAATAATTCAGTCTTACGGTAAATGCCAGGGCAGTCGTCCATCCTTTCCGATGCCCAGGTTATTACAAGCCGCTGCTATGAGCCGAACAGGTTTTCTCTGCACTTTGTCCGAGGTCATTGTTGCATTTCCACCATGTGAGAAATCAACACAACACAGGACTAGGACCCGAGTCTGTCTGACTGACGGTGGGGACGATTCGGTCGCATTTATATAAAACGCCCACCGACTCGAGGCAGCTATTGGACAGGATGATGATGATTTCTCTGCATCCTTTTCCGATTTAACGAGAGAATGGATATCCGCTGTGTCGATGCGCTTCCAGCCCCAAAGCTTTCCAAGCTTCCTCTGGTAATGGTCGTCATGCGCCAAACACCTGGATGTGATCTGGTCTGAGTCAACTGAGCAACGTGACTGATCGGCGGGGGCTGGCCTCCACTGGTTAAGAATTAACCAAATATTTAAAACACTATATCAGCGGGGATTGTGGCACCGGTTACCGCTTATTAATATTCACCAGGGATGTGCAAAAAATCGTAAAGTAGCAAGGTACCGAGTCAATACCACGTTTTGAAAACAATACCAAATAGTGTAGACACGGCGTGATCCCTCACCATGCAACTCGGTGCTCTTGTTCCAAAATGTAGCCTGAAACACTTAAAGTTGCAGCCATGTTACAGGTCTGCAAACCAAAATGAGAGCGCATTGTTAAAACTCAACATTTTACACAGTTCCTTTAATTTGAAATCTTCTTGGGCTGCTGTATTTTTCTACTTGAAGGCTACAGCCCGATGTTACACTTTAACTCAGTGTTTATCTAATGTAGCCTACTTGTTAATGTTTAGGCAACATAAAGTTTCTAAAAGAACGTGTGTGAATTGAATTTGTTTTTGCTCGGGTATCGAGAATCGCGCAATGTCACCGGTATCAACTAGAAAATCCTGGTATCCATATGCATGTCTTCTGTGGTGCTCTCAATTTAATTTTTAAAATGACTTAAATAAAAAAAAATAACTTTAATTTATACAGCGCCTTTGAAGGAACCCAAGGTCGCTTACAGAGTTACTGAACAGTTAAAACTCACCTTAACCACTAATATGTAGCACCCACCTGGGATTTATTGAAGGCTAGTACCCATACTAATATTTTCAGACTGATGTCACCAAGTACCCAATATTTTGTGCAGACATTCAATATGGATATCTTTAAATTGGACCACTTCCATGCACAAAACTACAGGGATGGGATGTTGTTCCAGGTATTTTGATCCGCAAAAGTAAACCTTATGAAACTACTTCAACTTTAAACACGACTAATTAAACAAATTCTGATCTTTTTTTCAGTATCTAGGCCTATTCAATGGTGAGGTAACGAGAATAAATTGAACAAACCATCATACCCATGGTCTAACCAATTTTAATATGAAAGTGAAATATTGTCACACATTGGTCTAACCAGAGATAGTCTAGTCTTTAGGATTTGGTCTAACACCTGATTTACTCAGTTTCTTAAAATTAATTATAGGCTTACCGAAATCTTTTTTACAAGGATAGATGAGGAATTGAAATCTGGTGCATTATACAGCAGTGCAAACATAACACAACAGGATACAACAATGTTTTGTCCTTTATTGCCAGTTCTTAACAGTTACAATTTGGTTATTTATACAAAAATAGATTTACAATCACATGGGAGAGAAAAACACATGCATTCACAGTACAGCTGAGTTTTGGTGACTCGCATTATTTTATTTACATGAGGAGTTATGAAACCCCACAACAAAATATACAAAAGTTGGAAATTAAAAAGAAAGTGCTTACAAAATTTTTGCTGGCCTTTGTAAGAACTGCTCTTTCACCAAATCTGAAAGTCATGCAATTTCCCCATTACTACTGTACATTATACATCTGTGTCCTAAAAGATGTGGGGAGAAAAACATTTGTCAAAGTTATGTACATTCATAAATGTGCCTTTCTGTATCTGATATGGATGACTGAGGCGTTTATCAGGAATGAGATCCTCCCGTTCTTTTATCTGTGTGATCCTACTAATGTGGGCACAGCTGGGGAATGTTGCCATTCCAGATTTGCACATTTTCAAAAGTTTTGGGATGTCAAATCATTCAGGCTAAGGTCAGTTCTCTACTTCAGTGACCCAATGCTAAGACAAACACCCAGCTGACTGAATGACCTTAGTGGACAGATAGCGAGATAGCTAACAGAGCAGCTGGATGCATCTCCTCTATGGTTCTTAGTTACAGTTTACTCCTGTGTTGGGGCAGGGCTGCTATCTGGGTGGTGGAGGAAGAGTTGGGGACTGAGAATCCTTTTTCGTTCAGTTTCTCACATGCTATTGGCTCTGCTTCCGGGCTTTAGAGCTGTTCGCTGGTGTGGAGTCTTCCCGACGCCGCTTCTGGGTGGACTGTCCTCTGCCTGCATTAAAACAAAAAACAAAATGTTTTTTCAAGGGGAGATTATTGCAAAATACTTTGGTGTCCCGTATGGCTGCAACTAATGATTCATTTTATTGCTTATTAATTTCATTCATTTTTTCTTTGATCACTTAATCACTGCATCTATACTGGGTGAAAAATGACAAATGCTCATGGGAAGTGAGCAGCAATCTCTTCAAATTTCTTCCATAGTCGGACCAGCAGCAAGTAACCCTCCTTTAATGATATGAATGAGGAAAAGTAAACTGATCTTTTAGTGATCTTAATGATGCTGTGATCAGCAAATGTTTGTGATTCTTACTTGATAAAAAATTATCAGCAGATTTTAAGGATGGACAAATTTATCGTCAGACTATCAGTACTTGTTTTGGACCCGCATTTGTGTTACGATTCTTACAAAAATGCATTTCAGTATGGGGTGTTACAGTTGTGGTAAGAGACTGGATATCAATCTAAAAAAAAAACAAAACAAAAAACATATTGGTGATCCACCCTAATAGGTTCTCAAAATTAATGTATAACTGATTAATTTTCTGTCATTCGACTAATTAATTAATTGACTAATTGTTTCATAATTAGTGTCCAACAACTTGAAGCAACTCGCTTCCTGACTGCTCTGACTGAGAACTTGTGAACTTCATACTTTGGTTTGCAGCAACCTGGTATTAGGTGTTGCATATTTATGGTGTTGGAACAAAAGTAATTCAGTTACACCCATTATTCACTGAACTGCTCTGAAAGAGGGGTATCAGGTGCTAAATCTGACACCACACACACATTGTTAGACTCAAATATTTTCTTCTTGAGTGTGTTGATTTCAGACAATACTGAAAAATTTCACTATGTGATATATATTTTTGAATTTGATCCAATACAGCTTTTATGTAGGCCGAGAGTGATGGGATTCATTTACAATTCCTGGCACCGTTTAAATATTAATGCCATTAAATCTTCAAGAGGATGCAGGTTGAGAGACTTACAGAACACTTCAATGGAATAATATTCTTGTATCTTGTCTTTTATGCACAATCAGCAATGTGTGTAACGCAGTGAAAGGAACTGTGTGAGCCCATGATGATGATCTACCTGTTTGAGAGATTCCCTCTTGCATGGCAGAGTCTTCAGTGGGCACCGCTGAACTGACACTCTTCCCTGTATTTGCTCCTCCAACATGACTTTCATTCGTGACGTTGTTGGGATTGGCAGGTACTGATGCCAACAGTCCTGTAAAACAACCAAAGAGCTGTAACTCACCCCAAGACCATACTTCTAGTTCTTTAATCGGACAGCGGTCTTTAGCTCAAGTTTCAAAGGCACTAAAAATATAAAAATTAATCTCATGCCATGGCTAAGAGAAAAGTTGATATCTGTAATCCAGGAATCACAAAAAAATCATGGCCATTCAACTTTAACATGGTAGCTTTTGATATATCCTACCCATGTATCAGAGGTGCCATCGGTAATCACCATACACACATGATCACCAGAGACTCAAAATGTGCATTGCAATTTCCTACTTTTAGGCCACAGAACCATTTGACGACTTAAAAAACAAATCCTTTAATATTACACAATCTGACAGCTAATACTGAAACACAAGGCTTACATCTCGCTGTCTCTTTAGATTGTGATGTGACCTTGAGGAGCTTTTCCACAGATATTGCTTGCAAAGCAGAATGTAACAAAATAATTTCAAGGATATTAGTTAGTGGGTCATGTTCCTACCCAGTCCTCTGTAGCAGGAGAGCTGCTGGTAAATCTGCTTCATCCGCTCTATGTTGATGCGGCTGGCCTCAGCATGGTGCACCATGGGCTTTGGGTAGTGGACTCCGATGATGCACTTGGCTGCCCTCTGCACTTCCTCTGGGGCGTTCCAAGGATCATAGATGTATTTCGCAGGAAAACCACGCAATATGGGCAGATAGCGCCTAGGAGAACGAAAAGAAAAGACAGATGCGGAATAAAAAAGGTGAAAAAAGGATGTAAAAAAAGAGCGGTGGAACATGAAGGAAGTGAGGTAGGTAAGTCAAATGTAGGGCACTAAAGAATAAAATGATATACTCATTTGTCTAGGATGTTACAAACATTAAACAAGTCAGTGTGTAAAAACTTTTGACAAATGCTCCAGTGTTCATCCATCCTTATCACTCACTCTGGAAATTAGGTCACTGAATTCATCATGCCAATCGTTACCAATTAATACATAATCACATTCAATGACCAGATTTCCACAGTAGGCTCTCAGTGACAGTGTAGTGTCACACAAAAAACAGGCCTACCACAATAGTTTAACAAATTTCAAATTATTTGCTGTTACTTTTGGAGGCCTGATGTAACCATGGCCATTTGTTTCTACATTTAAAATAACGACAGGGGGACAAAGGTTAATCTCTACATCAATATCCCGTTGTTTAAAGGACGTTGCATTGTGACAGCCATGTGATCCTGATGCCAGCGCCGGCCCTCACCGTATGTAGTCTCCGTTGGGATCTGTGCGTCGTCCAAATCCCACGGGACAGTAGCAGTGGAAAAACTGCTGGAAGAAGGAGCTGCAGGAGAGCCACATCCAGCTGCCAGCATTTACACTCCAGTCTGCATCCAACAACAACTCTTCAAACACCTAGAGAAACCACAGACACAAGGGACAGTTACATGCACTGCATGGTAGTAATTAAGCCTGCACAATTAATCACAATATGAACTACTTTAATTTACAAATCACTTGAGGGTGCAGTTATTTTAATCAGAGTGGTGGCTGCTCATAATAAACTCCTTTGGTTTTCTGATACTGAGCCCGAAGTATGGCCTATATATTAAATTTCACAGCTTTTTTTAAATTAGAACTTTAATTATAGCAAATCTTATGCAACATCTCGTTTGCATAAGATGTTTCCTGTTATGACTGTTTCCTGTTTCTGTTTAAAAAAATGTGTCTTATTTGAAACTGCTATTTGTGTTTTCATGCTTGAGCTTCTCCTTGGACTAAGAAAACATACCCATGCAGTTCTTGTCCCTCTCATACAGCTAATACACACATTTTGCCTTGTTACTGAATATAAATGTTTTGCTTTTGCCTCATTCTTCCTACTTTTCCTCCACTCACTTCTATAGTCTCCTCTGAACATGAATCCCCAAGTCACCCCTCATGAAGAGAACCTCTCTCTCATTGCTCTGCTCTGCCCCAATTCCTCCAATCCTCACCTTCATGCCTTCCTCCCAGCTGATCCACAGGTCTCCCCTGGTGAGGAAGCAGGCCACAGCGTGCCGCGCCAAATGATGTATCCACCCCTCTTGCCTCAGCTGGGTCATGATGGCATCGATCCATGGGAAGCCCGTCCGTCCCTCGGCCCACTTGGCCAGCGCCTCAGGGTTCCTGTCCCAGGGGATCTGGACACACATGGGGTTGCCCTCCATCTTGTCAAAGCAGAGGTTGTTGGTGGCAGTCGTGTAGAAGAACTCCCTCCACAGCAGCTGGCCGTACAGGGAGAGAGGCGGGGAGCTGTTCTTTTTGACCTGGTGAGAGAATACACACCAAGATTAGACACTGATAGATGGAGTCTATCTTCTTCAGTCTGGGCTGTGTTCAGCTACAGCAGATGAACTGGAAAGCATCCTGTTTCAAAAAATCTAAAATAAAACACACTTTAAGCGTGCATTTCTAGAGTTGTGACTTTTCCATGCACTTTTCCTTTTCTCTGTTTTACTATGGAAGCCTATAATAAACCAGATACTGAAAAGGCACTCTCTGTACTTTCACATTTAGTGATGGGAGGAGTTTCATTTTTCTGTAAAACCACAAGACAAAAATCACATTTATACTCCACACTGTCCTCCAGAACACTGAGGCAGATTATACTCTACATGTTAAAATCCCATGGTGAAAAGTTCATACAGTGTACACACACACACACACACAGTAATTTGTACAATTTTACATATTTAAACTCCCACAATCTTTCGGACCAAGACGAAATTTTGTCCAAGGCTTGCTGGTCTTGAAAACAAAAGCTGTCTTACAACTACAACATGGCTTCATGCATTTTAAACAACCGTTTAGTTTGTATGAAGCAGCATGTATATTGTCCAAAAACTCAATAATACTGAAACCACTCCTTCACAACGCTTTAAGTAATTCATTACTACACAAAACATGTGGATGTTGAGAAAAGTAACCAGTGTGCTGGAGCTTTCAAACATTCAAACAATCAACATTTGATTTTACAAGACAAAACTACAAAAAAGGGGACTAATTTGAAATATGCATTATTTTAATTCCTTCATGTCGGTGGTCATTCATACCTTTCTGTACAGGTCAGTGAGTTTGAAGTAGAAGAGGCGACAGGAGAGACATCCAAATCGCAGGTAGGGGCTGAGTCCTGTAGGACTGGCCAGGAGGGAGTTTGCGTTCATACGGGGACGCTCAAAGTTGGCCACCCATGCCTGTAAAAGAAGACCAAACATCTGTCACAAACACAACACCATCAAATGGCTCAGACTAGTGATGTATGACCCAATTCAGACCTCGACTTGGGTGCCACTAAGTGGTACTTAAGGCAGTTTTTACACACATCACCCGCCATCCAATTCCAACCGTGCAGATAAACATGGGCCTCCTCCGAGACGCTAACTAGCAGGGTGAATATGTAAATCAAAACATGTCCACCCTCATATTAAGTTACACAGAATTCAGCTCCATTGGTTCACATCTTTTCTCAGATATGCAAAAGCCCTGCAATTTGTCTGATGCCGCCATTGGTGTCATGGTGAAAAACTAAAAATCTGTACAATTATAAATGCCGAACTACTGAGCAGCAAAACTTTAAGAAATAATAAGTAACATTAAAATTAGCTAAATGTAAAAAAATAACTATAATCTCAGTCCACTAAGATTTTATTCAATGCTCTCTTGCCTTGTCCAACCTTATTTATACCAAGGTTCATCTCAAACAAGACTGGATTTTTAAGAAATCATCGAAACAGACGGTGCAGGGAGGGTGCCACAAAATCATCAAAAGACAGCACAGCTCAATGATCCAAGTCATATCCATGCACAAGGATTTGCAGAGCCACATTATCACACTCCAGGTCACATGCGTTCTTTCCATCCTCGCCACAGGTGCTGTGTCAGATGGACAAAGTGTCCAGAGATGCTGTGAGAATATTTCAGACCTCCATCTCCCACTGCTGCAATCTTTAATGACGATATCTGTATCTTTTGCTACATCTATCCTGACAGCTTTCTAAAAATGGTCAGTGTCATCAACTGTGTGCATGTGACCATTAGGGCGCAAGAAGAAGTTTGTATTGTGTGTACATATAATAAACAGTACGATGTCTCCTAACCTTCCTCTCCAGATGCCTCTCCAGCCTGGTGAGGGCTTCTGTCTCTCCACCTGGCCATACTGCTGTGGACGGACCCTCCATCTCAAACCCTGGAGAAGCAGAAAAACACAAATGTACAGTGTTAATACACGTTCATCATTCATTGTGGCAGTGAGATATGCTGGGCAGAATATGTGTGCATATACACAAAGACAAAGACAGCGTACAAAGACACACACACAAAAACCTCACCAAGCTCCTCCAAAGAGGGAACCCCAAACTTGTCATCATGGTCCTCATTGACGGGTGTGGCACATTTCCCCATGACCTCAGACGTGATAGTCTCTGCAGGCATTTCCACAGCGTCCATACGGCTGATGAGGGCTTGGAAGCGCTTGTATGTAAGAGGAGGCTGACCGCCATTTAATTCTATGATCCTTTATGAATGAAAGAGAAGGGAGTCAGTACAGACTCAAAAAGAGATAACAGGAAAAAATTCTGATTCAGAGCAATCAGTGACACTGTACATTGTTTCAAACAGGTTCAGTAGCATAGGACTCTTTAATAAACTCATAGTCACTCACTTTTCCAGATCATAGAGGGTGTGTGAGATCTGCACCATGACTTCCACGCCTGCCTCTTTGGCTAGCTTCTGGATGGCAGCATCGCGTTCCTTGCCAAATGGCTCTGAGTCATGCTCGTAAGACAAACGACTGATCTGCCACTCCTGCAGAAGTAACAAAGACATGGACAAACTCAATGAAAAGTATTTACTCTGTAGAGGAAAGCCTAATTTTTACACGTATGAAAAAGGCTGATACAGAGATGAAGGGCCGCAAATGTTTTTCTTGGTAAATCTTATTTCCCTTCCTAAATACAGTGAATTAGAGTTTGTGACAGCTGCCAGAAAGGACAGAGATTTCTAGAATACAGGCTGGGGTGGGCTAGGATTTTTATCCTTGGTTTCAGACTTTATATTTTCATACTTACTATAATTTGTAATGGATATCAAATATAGTAGTCTTAAGTCAGACAGATGAAAGAACTCACTAAAGTGTTTTTAGATGGATTTCACTTATCTAGCCTATTATTAAATTAAGATTTTCCATCCATCCAAATCTGAAGGCAGCAGGTGCTAAATACAAGCTCTACTGTGGATTCCAAATCGGAAAAGTGATTTTGCCCAGTCAAAAAACAGATGTGAGTAGTGGTGGCCCCCATGTAAAGATTTAATTCTTCTGATACATGAAACATGTCTGTGGGACACGAGATGGGACCCAATTTTATTTGTGTTTTAAGTGTGATCCTTTTCCTCTCTTTCCTGAGAAGAACTGAAAAAGAACAATCGTTGGTGTCATTTGCTTGCTTGGCTCATTTCCGTTTTTCATCTTGTGTCCTGATTCACTTAAGCTGAACAGTCCATCAGACAGCTCACTGATGGCCTCTGATGCTCAAACTACGGCTGTCAGTGAGGGACAGACGCTCAACGATGGCCCAGCGAAGGCTGACGGCTGATGGCCAGCTTTGTGTGTCAGGGCCTTAAGATTTATTCGGTAAAACTGCAGTGATGGTGACTCTCTTAACTGAATATTAGTATCATTAAATGTTAGGACTGTGCCTGACTGGGAATGAAGTAGCTGAACTTGGGGAACACTCTAAAGTTTGTTTGTGTAATGTTTGTTTTTGCATAATCAGTATCCCGAGTTCATTGCAGTTCATTACATTGAGTTTTATCAAAAGACTTGGTGTCAGCAGCTGTTTAATGAGCCGTGACATTATGCTAAAATGTTATAAAGTTGCGCTTGCGAGTTTCAAAGCAGTGTTTGCCTTTGCTGTTCTCCAATCTGTACATCAGTAAATGAACTTCTAAGGACAACTTTGCTTTCTTAATCTAGGGGTAATCTGTAAATTTATGACATCACATTCATGGGACCAACATTGACGTTTGGACATTTAATTATTGTTCTTATCAGTAACTATGGTAATGCTATTCCGGGGGTCAAGCCCATTGCCGCTGCTCTCTGCATGTCTAAATCACACTAAATCATGTCTAAATGTGTTGAAGTGCTGCACAGAAGTCAACAACTTGTCATCCCATCCTATTTAAAATCAGACGTACTCTTCTTCCATCTCTTGTACCTTAAAAAGACGAGGGAAGACATCTGTGGGCTGGCCTCTGATGACAAATAAACGGGAGTTGAGCTTGCGCAGGCTGGCGTCCAGGTCCTCCAAACACTGCAACAAAAACCTGCAACCCAACAGAGAGCATGAATGATGAGTTGATTTCACATGAGAGGATCATCATAAATCAAATTTTTTCCCCATCAGATTTGTTGTTGGCTGTACTGAAAATGAGGTTCGGTCCCCTCAGTGTGTTTCCGGGAGTCTAAATAAAGGTCAAATTGAACAAAACAAAGCAAAAATGTTTCAATACAAATTCTCTTCCTAAAACCATGACTACAGACACTGTAATCATACCAATCATAATAAGTGATAACTGATTTGAAAGGTCAGATTCATAACATTTCTACAAAGAAGTCTAAATCTCTAAGCAATGGCTGAATAAATTCCCATTATGACTTTCCTTCAAATGGACAATACCAACATTTTGGATATACGATGGCTTGCAGAGTCCTATGTAAACTCTTGCTTTGATAAGAGTCAATGCCTCAGACTGCTGTTTGGATCTTCTCTGATTACTGACATATTATGAATCCTTATGAATTTGAAGTACATCCCAACAGACACAAAATGTTTACTTGCTGCACAGATGAGCGTTCTTGTCCAAACTGGAAAATATTTTTATATTTAAAAAGCATTTTTTTTGTTGTAAAAGTGTTCCAACAGGAGAAACACTGTGGTCTCCAATACAAGACTCCTTTGTATTTATGCCAGTTGTTGGGCTCATTGCAATTACTGTAGGTGGCGTCTTAAGACTCATTTGTATTTATGTAAATTGTGCATGGGGTCTGGGGTCACTGCATATACTCAGATGCAACGCAGAAGCTAGACTGTGTGTGTGAGTGAAAGAGAGAGAGAGAGAGAGAGAGAGAGAGACAGAGAGAGAGAGAGAGAGACAGAGAGAGAGAGAGAGAGAGAGAGAGAGAAACTCAGCTGCAAATCTTAACTTCCTGCCAACTGTACCAGGACATTAGAGACACATACTTCTCACAGATTTCAAACACCCCCAAAAACTCTGAAAACAAAACTGATGAGAAAAAACTTCCATATCTGCTGGGCGAAGAACAACAATGTGCAAACACAGCAGCACGTTTTGTGAGCTGCAATGACAGTAAAAGGTCGTCCTATGGCAGAGAACCAGCATAAAGACTGTAAAGCAGCTGTGTTCCTTCACTGACTGTCTGCACTGTGCTGCTTTCTGTACACACACATACTGCACATACATACATGTATACAAACACCCTCTACCTACTCTTCCCCTTGCTCTTTTATTTCCAGTTTAATTTTTCAGACCGTTGGTGAAACTACTTGTGTTGAATTTTTCAAACTGTAGGCCTAAATATTTCTAGGCAACTGGTAAGTTAAATATCATCAGCATTTCTTCTATTTTTCATGAAAATAAGAAATCAATTATCTTAAAATTTTAAACACTGTTATAATATGAAGGTAAACAAAGGCTGTATTTCACAGAGCAGGTAAAAGAACAATTTGCAAGCAGCCAACTGTTTAACTGGTTCTCCGTACTGTCCTGTCTCTTTTTCTTCTGTGATGTGTGTAACCTGCTTGTTTATGATTATTTCTCCTCTTAACTAAGTCCTTTATTTTTTTTTTACTACAACATGACTATATAAGGATGTGTGAATATAATTTTTCCAGTTTTATGTAGATAACTATGTTAAGAAAACAACTAATCCATACAAATTGTGTTAAAGTAATCAAATACTATACAAACATCTAGTTTTTACATAAGATTAATAATTTCAGCATCATCAAATTGCACTGCAGTAGCATATGGCGCTTGGTATCTGTGAACATAACAATTCACTAGTATCAGAAACAGGGAATTAAGCCCATCATGTGATTAGCATGTGTTCCAGATAATATTTAAAGTACTTCAGTTTTGATATATTTATACTTCATCTATGCACTTTTAATATGGAGAAACTGCAAGGCACTGAACAAATGCTTTTTGTTCACTGAGAGGATTCAACTCCTTGAATGTGAATAGGCAGCCCTCTTCTGGTGAAATTGTTTTAAACACCCTTGACATTATGGATTGTACTTGCTGAAACTGAACTGAACTATCTGACTCAGACAGCTACAGTGATGAACACAAAAGGCAAACCAAACTTACAACTGTACTGTAGTACCAAATGGAGTGAACAGATGATGTTGCTTTTTGTTCAGTTTAAAGCCAATTCATCCAGAGGCAAAATGTTGAAAACCAATAAAAAATGTCTTGCATTCAAGAGGTTTTATCTCTATTCCTGAAATATGCATGATTATATAGGCTTAAAAAAAAAAAAAAAACATTGATTGTCTGAATAGATAGGACTGTGTGAGAGGTACCAATGCTCTACTCTGTTACTGCAAAACATAAGCGAATAGTACTTGTCTTCAATAATACTCCTTAGAGACCAGAAACTGTTGCTTTTCTATCCTACCAGGTAATTCTTTTCATTCATCTGTGCCCCTGATGTAAATCAGGCCCTAAATAGAAGGCTATAATGAAAACCAGCTTTGAGCACTAAATTGAGAACCACTGATGGAGGTTTCACCCTTTAAGTAACATACTTTACAATGGATAGTAATGGCTACAGATTTGAATATTTAATGCAGAACTACTTACTTATTTTTCATGAAACCTGGGACTCCTTGCCTCATACAGGCCTAACTTTATATTTCATGGTACAACACAAGGGTATGATTCATCTGTGCTTCACAGATGAATCACAGATAATCTTGAAGAGTGTTTCTCTTCAGCACTCAAAGCACATAAAAATCTCTTGCTGTTATTCATTCTCTGGTCATGCAGCAGACTGTCAGTGGCACCAGGTGTAATAAGCCATTCAGGTGCATTATAAAATCCAAATAAGAGATGTGACTTTTCATCTGAATCAGAGTGTTTTCTCTTCAGTGTGACTTAAGGTTGTGGTACACCAACACTGAGAATGCGCCTGAAATAGAAACACAATTAACCACAGTCAAACGCCAGTGCATACAACTTTGTGTATACTTGGTGTGGGGTTCATGATGCTCGTTACTCCACGCCACAGGGGGAGTACAAAAAGGTAACCATAGCCTTGGGAACACTGGTGACAAATAAATATCATAACAGCAGTGAAAGCAACAGCTGCAGTGAAAGAACGACAAAGGTAGGTCAGGGAATATGACTATTAATAAGCTGTTTGATCAGTTATCAACCTGCAGATGACTTGTAACAAGCTCAGTAGGCCTACACTGAAAATGATTCAATTTCAAAGAGCTGACCACAAAATGTAAATGAAGGCACTGAACTAGAAAAGAAAATGGAGATGCTTTTTCACAACTGATCATGTGATATTTTAGAATTCAACTAATCCAGCCTGTAAGCCTGTGCACACCGCAGAATCCAAAGCCATTGAGGTACTTTGCTTTACCCACAAACATGTTCTTTTGTCTATAGGAGCTTACTGAAATTAACTTCTGCAACATGTATTGTGTGGCATGGCATCTGACGCAAACAACATTTGGAGGTATTTAGCCACCACCCTAGGCTTGTCATTACAAATGTGCTGCTACAGTATTTTTCCACTTGCACTTCCTATGCCTGCTATGTAAAGACAGCACAGCAGCAGCAACAATCCCACAGCACTGATCAGTTTGCTATGTTCTCAGTAAATAGAAAGGGAAACTGGGGTGAGGAGGAGCACTGCTATAAATAATCTGTCTAGTTCACATCGAGCACTGCAGTGAATGACGAAAGAGGCGCTATCATGCACAGCCAGGGAACATTTAGAAATCTGGCAGAAGCCCCGCTGGAATAGCGATGATGATCTCAAACGGTGCAAACTGTACCAAAGAGATCTACGTGGTGACCTAAGAATAGGGTGCAAGTACAAATACATAAACTCACACATTTCTATTTTGAGAAGTAGGGCTTGCATAGGAATGGGTGACCCCCTCTTTCTCAGTCAATAGCGTGTGCATGTGTGTGTGAATTTGTGTGAATAATGTAGGTCAGAGCAGTGAGTAAGGTGATGTAACGACCACAATGACACACTGACCCCATTTCTTCAGCCTTTCACTCAGGGTTGAACAGGAGAGCTAGCACGCGGGAAAAATGACTTAGATCACCAAGCTTATTGCCTGCAGCCATAGAGTGCATCTGTTTGTGACATGCAGGTGATAACCTGTCCTTTCCACTTCAAAAACTTTATGAACATATTGTCTTTATCACCATTATGGAAACAAGATGGACTGAAAAGGTCAAAAGAGAAATAGGTCAGTATAGTGGTAACAACACGACAGCCTGGCAATGCATGCCTGGACCAGTTACATTCAAGGCAAATTTCAGGCAATACTTTAACCTTACTCTGTTTCCTCCCCTCTCCTACACATTGTTTTGCAGATATGAACTTTGTTACATATTATACTGGACAAGGATGCATTATTTCTTAACTAAAAAAAATGCCTTATGGCTAATATTGTGACAGAATGCGAAGGCTTCTTGCTGCCACAGAGATGGAGAGACGGAAATGAAGAAGCCATGCTCACCAAGCCCTGTGGGTGGATTCCCTATTATGAGCTATCAGGGGTAAAACTAAGATGTGGCCCATCTTTATCATACATTCAACAACCTACATAAACCCTCGGAAAAGTGGCAGCTACTAGGTTAGGTTGGTATTGCAAGTCACTGTATCATCAATAAAAGTCCAAATAAGAAACTGGTCCAAGTCCAAATAAGAAACCAAACTGGTACCCCCATCGACCCTCCCAATGGGCCGTTGCACGCTGACATCCATCCTCATCCCCTTACCTCCACCTGCTGATGCCAACGTTAGAGGACCCTGCGAACCAAGGGTCCAGGATGTAGACGCAGCGTAGGGTGTCCGCTCCCCGGATGGAGTCCCTCAGAGACGGGTTGTCATGGAGCCGCAGTCCCTTCCTGAACCAGTGGACGGAGTTGACCACCATGTCGCCTGTCTTCCGTGTGTCCCCTGGCCTGATGGGTGTGGGTGATTCCCACTAACAACCAAAAGACGCCCCTTCTATTTTTTAATTGCAAAATAATCAGCGTGCGTTCACTTCGGAGGAGTTTGGGTTTTTGATTTCAAGCCGAAGTTATCGGTCTGACCTTAACCTTGCTCCATGATTTTGTCCATTGAGTTAGTTCTCTTGACCAGTATCCGCCGCATGTGTAACAGAAGGGATGAAAGGTGGCAACAGGATACGCAGGGCAACACCACAACTCTCGCCTTAATGGCGGCGGCCAATCGAAAACATACCAAGTACAGCAGTCACCAAAAAAACGTTGTCAGGGGCTATGTTCAAACGACGCAGTCTCACATCCAAATACGGGACACGGGAGCGAAACCTTTACGCATGTTTATCTGTGGAAAGATGTGTCAGCGTATGACAACGTTAGCTAAGTTAGCTTACAGAAAAGAGTAAAGACGCGCAGTGGTTTCTGGGTTGTTTCCAGTATCAAAAAGAACTACAGACGAACGATTTGCGAACACCAACACGTTAAAGGTTGAGTATAAACGTGTAGTATCTCGTAAAATTGCATCCACCATGCAAGATGTCCTTTGACAACATCCCCATCCACAGAAATACAGGGAATGGATTGGAGCAAAATGACTGGTCAGAGTCACTCGTTATACAACGTTTTCTCTGTCACGTTTCGGTAATGTGCTTACTTACATGCTCTCTACACACACTTTTCAAACCGTCTGTGGATCGATATTAGGTTGTATTTTCTCGGAAAAAAACTGTCAGGTTTCCCAGTTGTTGTCCAGATTTTAGAACAAGACAAATTTACTGTTGATATAATAATAAATCTATGGTTGTTACTTGTTAACGAAAAGCGGCTGATCAGCGCCCTCCCCTTACGTAGAGTTATGTAGTGCAGCTAGAAGAACCCGGATGAGCACATGTCGCGCGGCAAGGCGAACCACCATAGAACTTGAATGGATAGAATGGTCATTGCACTGTTCGCCGTGGTCATTTCGGTTACAGTTACACAACAAAATGGCGCTTATGGCGACACGTGATAACTGCACAGATATGCTGCGCTCTGACTGTAGACTAACTGCAGAAATTATTACAAGAATTGTGAACCTCTGAATCTGTGTGCTGCTGTGTTACGCCAGCGCTCAGGCAGCTGTCAAAACGCAAATGAAATCTGACATTGGCGACCAGATTAACATCAAACACTGTTTCTCCTGCTCCAGTCAACATCTGTACACTAGCTTTTAAGTATCATCAGAAATAGTTTTAATTTAATATAACTCCTTATTGCCACAAAGTGCAGTAATTTTGTCGAACTTTAGAAGATTAGAAATTTTCTTTATAACGGCTAACAGACACCTGCAGAAACCGTGATTAATGTTAACTCCACTACAAAGATAACCAACTGTGATCACTTCTACACAACTGTGTAAAGATGTCAAAACTTTTTATCTAACCTGCATAAAAAAACACTACCGCTATGTGGCAGGAGTGACAATTTTGATCAAAACTGTCACTCACTCGGGTGAGCAGACTCCTTTCCACTGCTTCGCTTCAAACCCTCCTGCCTCAGTGACCTCAGACTCGGCGACTTGCCAAAAGTCAGAATTTAGCCCAACGGTACCATGACAACGGTACATATAAACATGGCCGCTGTCCTGACGATCCTGAAACGTTGTTTTGAATGAGAATGGCCGTTCTATCAATTCAAGTTCTGTGCGAGCCACAGGCAGGGTGTGTTCGATTTAACTACACTTTAATACGAACGCGTTTTAAGAGAACGCGCCACTTACACTGGAGCTGCTGTACTGTTGATCGAACACGTCCAGCCCCGCCCACTCAACGGATGAAGTGGACTACTAAACTAAAGCCAAAAGTACACTCTGCAACAACGATGGTCTGGCCAGTGAGAGCCCATACGTGAGACACGCTAAATATAAAATTGTAAGCCTATCACAAGAACATGTAAATATATAACTGTTGGCCTATTATAGTTTGCGATTATATAGTTCGCAGTTGTAAAGACGACGTGCTCTGCTTTGATTTGATGGAACATCAGAGCCTTTTAATAGTAGAATAGGATAACATTTAGAAAAAGTGAAAAGTTTACATAATGTTGAAAGCATACATGAATGACATCCACATTATCAACAGTGAATGCCGGAGAAATATTTACACATTATTATTATTATTATTATTATTATTATTAGTAGTAGTAGTAGTAGTAGTAGTAGTAGTAGTAGTACTAACTGATAGTGTTATTCTAGGCTATGATCGAATTATTGTTATAAAATCAAAATATTGGCATCCTCTAACCATAAAAACGTACAAACTGTTTTGACAAAATTTCAGCATATAAAGGCCTTCCTTTTGTTTCTCTTGCAAATTTAATTCAGCCTTTTTAAAACTGTTGATGTCCTGCAAGCCTGTTGTATAATTCATGGGAGGTCTACCCTCGGTAATAAAATTCATAGCCTCTTCAAATTAACATGTTACCACTTAATGATATACTAACACTCATTAATAGCTGCAACATACAGTATGGTTGATTTTTAATGAAGATTAATGAGGCTTTCTAAGAATGATTTTAAAGCAAAGCTATAAATATACAAATTCACAACACCTAGCTTCCACAGGGTGGGCTCAGGCTTTCTAGTGCTACTGTTCAGCCTCAGCTTTTAGCTCGGGGTAACTAGAAGCTTCCTCCTTTCATATGCTTCCTTTATTCTGTCTTCCCTGACTTAGTGACTTCTAGTACTGGACTACAATACTCTGTGACATATTGAGTTGGTGTTCACTTTCTCTGGTGTTACTGTGATGGTGACACTGTATCTGCTTGCAACTTCCAGTCCCTTGCTTCTTCTTCTTCTTCTTCTTCTTCTTCTTCTTCTCCTTCTTCTTCTCAATAAATCTTTTCTGGTGTCTTCACCTTCACCTAAAAGCCATTTGACGTATATTTCTCTCTTTCCTAAATGGTAAAGAAAGTCTCTTTGTTTACTCTTGATTACTACTGTCAGGGACTTGGTTACACATCATTATGCTGTAGTGAATGTAAGTGAATTAGGGTGCATGTACTCTCCATCACTGCTGTTAGATTACCTTAATAAGAACAAATAGCTGCTCTCTAGGAAAGGGAAAAAGTAAAACTCTGTAGGATATAAGCATAGCTCTGTAATTTGACATTAGGGGGCAGTGTTAAACAATAATTGATTTTTTTCTAAAGGCCTGACCAGAGATTGACTTTGATGCTGCATCACAGTTTTGAAACATTTTATTTCCATTCATTTATTTTAAGTCCTCCTTACTTTTTCCCCTCATTATCACATATACAGTATAAGCAATGATGACGACACACAAGAACATGCTTCGTCAACATGTCACTATCCTAAATTGATTTATAATATTGCGCTATAATTTATGTGATATATGCTCCATACACTCTTTTATACAAATATAAGCCAGTAGCCTTTAAGAAAAACATCATGTATCAGAAAAATATGAAATCACTTGTCTTATGCTCAGGCAGCTGATGGGGTTTGACTGTAAATTATATTAAGTATGAAACTGTCTGTTTTCTCCCAACAGAATTCCATGATCTTCTCCCAGTGAATCATTAAAGCATAACTTTGGCTGGGAAAGGCTCATTCAACATCCAACAAGGACAGACTATATGAAACACATCATATGAAATGTGATATTAAATTATCTCCCATAACTATTAGAGACTTTCATGGTAAATTTAAACATAATTTTAATTTATTAATTAAAACGTAAATGAGACCAATTTGCCAAAGATTTTTTTTTGCCCCCACCATCATAACCAAAGGATGACATAATCATCTCAAGCTACCGAGATAAAGTAACTTGATATTCAAATCACCTTACTTAAGCCTTACTTAAATTTGATGAGTCAAGTGGATAATGTATCATTGTCTGATTAATGCATAGGACAATGCACTTACTCATTCTCTCTTTCTCTTTTTTCTCCCTCTTCTCTCTCTCTCAAGGTCATGTTTAGCTGTACTCAGACAATAGTAACTGCATCTCTTATAAAAATCCAGTGAGGTGAGTGTGTGTGTTTCTCTCTCTTTATTCATCTCTCTCTCTCTCTCTCTCTCTCTCTCTCTCTGTTTTTTACTCTTATGCATCACCACAAAAAGCCACTGAGCTAAAATCTCTCAGACTCTTGCTGCTGTCTCACACACTCAACATCCACACATGAGTGTAAACACACATGCACACACACTATCACAGAAGTGATGGCTGCTAGTGTGACACAGCTGACCTCACAGTTATATAATAGACTGGACTCCACTGCTGTGGAGCTGAATCTACACCAGACATTTTCTCCCACCAAGTTGCGTTTTCTCCAAAATGTAAGAAGCACCTTTCAGCTTTTTCAATTTATCCGTGATGCATTACATCTCCTGCCCTCTCCTCGCTCATAGGAAAACTCTATGATGCTACCAGGTGGGTTTATTTTTGTTGAAGGTCAGCCATCTTACCTTTGCCCATTTGCCTATATACAAGAACCCTTATAGACACAGTCACTCTGCGACTTCAGTCTGTGTGAGTCCAGCAGGATTTGTTGTATGAGTTTCTGACCTCTTTATATTTCTCTGTATTCTGTCTACTGTCTATAAGTGTCTTTTGCTGAATATCAGTTCAACCACGATGAGGATGTGTCTTTGATGGGATCTTTCACACTCAAAGCAGAGGGAAAGCCCACTCAAACATTTGAAATCTCTGTGAATCTGTTTTGGAGAAACCTCTCTCTGTTTTTCACACATCCCACACACAAGTCCATGTTTTTGTCCTCGTGTGCCCTCTTCCTCTGTTGGAGTCTTAACAGTGTAGTCTTTCAGTAAATAGAAACATGTGTCTTTAAGCAACTGGGAATGGCCAGTGTGGCCTGCACATACTTTTACCATATATGTGTGCATGGGCAGATCTCCATTGTGGAATGGACAGTCATGACATTTAGATATTTTGCATCAATAAAAATGTAAAAATAAATATTCTAACTTACATCACTTATGACTGAGATTTTACATAGACTGCTGCATTACCATTGATACAAAGGTTCAGGTTGTTATTATGCAAGGCAACACACAGTGTAGAAAAACTTTATTGCATTTTATTGTCAAACAGCTATGGAGGAAAAGTACAATCATGAAATTAATTATTATCTGATACTGTGCAGTTTGCTTTAATTTATATTTATCCATTCACTCTTATCTTTAAAGTGTATCTTATTTATCCATTTAATTACAGTGTCAATTTTGGGCTTTTGCAATGGAGAAGCATTGGATTGAATGTCTAATAGACGGAAGTTTGACCACAGTACACCAGGGTTCACTGTTGCTCCAGGAAGAAATTCAAACTGCTGCCATATGCAGAAACTACAGTCTCACTGCATCTCAGATGTCAACTCAGCCTCAGTCCTGCAGTAACAATGAACGCAACCCTTAGTTTATGGGATAATTGTTTTTCCAATAGTTAAGATGGGTTCAGTCCCTCAGACCAATTTGCACTGGACTTGGAAATTGTACAAACACTTGCACTGAAGTGGGAGGGTATTGTCAGTAATATGTCTGCACTCTTGTTGTACTGTTAATACTACATTAACCTTAAACCACATAAATTGGCAGTAAAAAAACACCCCCTCCTCTAACCAGCCCTGTGTATACCTTGATCTGTCACTCATTTAACCATAAACCATAAAATATAACCATCCCTAGCTTTCAGTCTAAAGTTGCAGATAAATATCGTGCAGGTGAAATGTCATTCACTGTGGCAAACCACACAGAAACAAAGCATGGTTTCAGAGAAATAAGGAAATGGACCAGTTAGATCCTGTGAGTGATCCCAGCAAATGACCTTGAAGGTAATTCAGATCTTTTCAATGAGCTCTACTCCAAAGGAACAGAGAAGGATACATTATGCATGCAATTTATTATTAATGGACTTGAGTCATGTTACGATCAGACATGGGCCCTCAGAAAAGATCTAAAAAGCTGAACTTGCTGATGAGTTGTCCTCTAAACATGGGTTATGTAAATACTGCTGCTACTATATTATGTAAATTAAGTATTTACTGTGGTTTCCGTGTTTACATTTGTTAATTAGTTATGACAAGCTTTAAGCATTTTGGTATTTCAAACTCTGAACATTTCTTTGTCGAAATTTTAGACAACAAAGCAAGCTTTGTGTTCACTATTTGCATTCCTCCCTTGGCTATTCATAAGCCTTATTATTTAACAATTAAGGCTACATCAGTGGCTTTCTATTGAGCCTCCTAAGCGGTCCAATTAGAACTCTTTGCTGGTTCATCCCGAGAGTCCATTGGCTGACAACTGTTCTCAGTTATCCAGGGCCCCGCCCCCATCTGTCAGGGACTCTACGGGTAAAACGCTGAGTGACTGTTGATGCACTGTGTGGTGAGATACTACTCTAAGTTTACACTTCAGCCATTGACTGACTTTTCCTAAATAGGCGGTAGAAATAAGCTCTATTTGATGCCCGACCGCGCACATTGCGTTTGCGTATCCAAACTCTCTGGGCTGAACATTTTTTATCCCACTTATTCCAAGCCCTCTTTTACAGTATGAAGTGCAGTTATGGCAAGGAGTAGCAAGTCAGCAGCGAGGACCCTGGAGGATTTGACGCTAGACTCGGGTTATGGTGGAGCCGCGGACTCCTTCAGGTCTTCCAGTGCGTCGCTGTGCTGCTCAGAGGCACATGGGGCGAATTACTGGCATTTAACTGACTCGATGCACAGTCGACACAACAGTCTGGACACTGTCAACACCGTCCTGGTCGAAGACGCCGAGATCCTGGAGTGTACCGGGCAGTGCGCTAAACTACCCGAGCTTGAGGATGTGCCGTGGAGCCTCGGGGAAGTGGGGAGCGCACTGTGCAGGGACGAGGAGATAAACCTGCCGACCCCGCCGCA
>OMKZ01055233.1:0-13556 GCA_900302535.1 Neoniphon sammara | reverse complement strand
CCCCGCCGCAGGACGTCCTGCACCGGCTCTCGTTGCTGGTCAGCCGGGCCCTGGTCAGGGTCGCCAAGGAGGCGCAGCGGCTGAGTTTGCGATATGGCAAATGCACCAAATATGAGATCCAAAGTGCCATAAAGATCGTCCTGTCGTGGACCGTGTCGGCGAACTGCATCACCGCGGCACTCGGTGCCTTGTCTTTGTACAACATGAGCACCGAGGATAAGTTCAGCCGCGGCAAGTCGGTGCGCTGCGGACTCACTTTCAACGTGGGGAAGTTCTTCAGGTGGATGGTCGACAGCAAGGTCGCGGTCCGGGTCCACGAGCATGCGGCCATCTACCTGTCCGCGTGCATGGAGAGCCTGTTCCGGGAGGTGTACGTGCGCGTGCTGCGCAGTGCGCTGGTGGAGAAAGATAACGGCATCCCCAAGTTCACTGTGGAGTCCCTGGAGCAGGCCGTCAACAGTGATGCAGAGATATGGGGGTTTCTTCAGCCCTGCCAGCACCTCATCTGTGGAAAGAATGCAACCGGTGAGTTTTCAGTCACTCTAATGAAATTGTCTCTTTCTGCGCTTGCTGCCATATGCGGTGTTGTGTCCAAATGCACGCAACATGTGTTATACACCATTTGTCACCTCAGAGCTCTTACAAGTCTCATCTCAAAGAAGATCGTGATATCAGAATAACAAGGGAACGCTTTATTCGTTGTTGTACCCCCCCTTCCCCAGAGACAGATTTATAATGATCCAAACAAGTTTCACAAGCATAAAAAATGACACACTTGATGCTGCCGGGATTCATCCATCTGGTTACACTTTTCCAGTCCTCTGACAGACCACTGAAGGAAAATACTGTAGTTTCAAAATGTCTATAACTGTTGAATATCTGTATAACTGAGTAACCAAGAAACAAGAGCATTTTGTAGCAGAAATGATGCTTACCCTTCCCAGGATGCAGGAGAGCTGCAGAGACTGCAGACAGGTGATAACTATGAATAGTTTAGGGTTGAAAAGAAGGGTTTTCATAAAGTCAACCTGCTCGTCCTTTACCTTTACCTTACAGGCATGTTATATTTTAAAGATTATCCTTGAAATTTCACTTTATGTGTGGCAGTTTTGCACAAAACTCAACACAAAAACGTAATATCCCCGGACTGTCTCGATACCTTCGCATGCGGATTTTAAAAGAGCTACTCCCAGCGAGTTTCCTATAAAAATGCCCTGCAGAGAGAGATGAGTATTAAACTTTTCACCCAAAGAGGAGGGAGTTCTTTCATTCCCATGTGCCTCTGCAGATATGAGTATAATGCATCCTCAGTGGTTTTCTTATTCGCTCCACTCCCCCAAGTTTAAACAGTAGTCTTAATTCAGAATCAGTTTTTCAACTTAGCATTATTGCATGCAGAGTCAACTGATGCTAAAACAGCAGTGCATTTTCATGAACCGCCCTAATACGGTGCATCCTCACCCCTCTTTGATGGATGCTGTAAAAGTGCTGCTGTGGCTCCTATTGCAACAGGTTTACGTAATAGCAGGCCTCAGGGGACCTATGTGCTATCATGCATTATGCAGAGTGATGTGAATAAAACTGAGTTATAGAATGAGAGCGAAAAAGAGGGACAGGCAGTCAGAGAGAGAAAGTTGGAGAGACACTGTGACCGTATTGATGTATCTGTAGCAGGAGTCTGCCATGACAAGGGCACTTTAGAGGAATGAGGTTTGCTGTGACAGCTTCCAGGGTCAAGAGAGAAAAGCTCCAGTGGGAGAGACTAAATAGCAGTGCAAATTACCTTTTTACCTTTTCTAACTGAAGTTTTTCTTAGAGTGAGCATGTTAATTACGTTATTTGTTTACCTGTTCCACTTATGTTATAACTGCACAGTGTTTACCATGGCACTATTATAAATATGGACTTATTGCACTGGCATGGTCAGAATCAGCATCACTTAAAAAGCCAGGCATTTGTAGTGGCACGATTGGCATACTGACATATCAATTTATTACTCAGTAACACAGTGCATATTGACACATTGTACAAGCACAGGACTTTTCATTTACAGTGGAAAGAGGGAATCTAATATGACAGCAGTATATATGTAGGTGCATGCCAACATTCAGTCACTCTGTGCATTCAGGCCACTTGGCTCACAATATGGTTCCAGCTGTAGAAGAGGTGTGGTGAGTGTTCAGTGGTGCATTGGAGCAGAGCATGGTATAAGATGCCAGAAAATTATGTGCTCATATAGACACAATGCCCGAGGCTGCAAAGTGGCACAATGTGTTAAGTCCATTTTGTGTAGTGCAAGATTGTGTAGGCAATACTTGGATAATAATAAATTGGATGGTAAATAGTAACAGTGGCAGGTGATTGTGGGAGACGGTGTGCATGTGCAGACAGGTGACAAATTAAAGGAAGAAACAACATTTATGTACTGCAGCCCTGCTGTAATATCCCTCTCTATATAGCTGTGGATGGACTGGTCTTGTTGACAGTCTGCTCACGTCCTGCAGTGACATTGTCAGTCACCTGAGGAAGAGTGGCTCCTCTCTTTTTCCTTACATATTGCATCACGGTCATCGAATGTGCACCTTCGACCACAATTTCCGACCCTATTTACTGATGCCTTTCCCATAGATCTGAATGCCGATGTCACTTTGGTCCCTGTCCTTGCAGTTGAGCTGTCTTAGTGACTGAAGCTCCTGCCATCCAAGCCCCAGTAATGAACCCTCTTTCAAAGTTCCTTATATCTTTTCTTCTTGCCATCTTGACCCACAGTAGAGGTCAACTTGGCCTGCTCGGGATTTTTATACTCACCACAGAGCATGATGGGATGTTAATTGCTCAATTGGATCATGCAGTAGACCTTTATGGAAGCATCTGCACTCGCTATGTTTCTCCACTCATTTATTCAGGTTTTCCCTGTGATTTGTCACCGATGTGTATTTGTCTGTGTGTGTGTTGGGGAGGAGGATGTAAGATACCCTCATATGTCGCCAGAGGACCTCAAAACCTCAAAACCTTAAAAGGCCCCGAGTCTGCAGTGACAGACAAGGCCAACACAGCGACATTATTCATCCTCGTCCCAGCGAAACCAAACAGCCAGTCAATCTGTGTGCGGGTTGACCTTATAGCCGAACCGCCGCCTGCCAAAATGAACCTTCATATCGCTCTATCTATTCTCTCCCTCTGCCAAGTGGGAGTAATTGAGGTGATTTTTCCATATTATGCTAACTGTGACTGTGACCCGGCTTTGTGAAGAGGTCTCTGCACATATCTTTATTGCATCTCTCCAGTCAGAGCTATTTTCTTTCTTTTTTGTGCTCTAATAAACAGAATAAAGTAATGACTTCTCTTTTATTATGCTTTTCCATATAGCTTCCTCCTCAGGAAATTCAGTGATGAGCTAAATCATTTTCTGGGAATTTGGGAGTCTAATCCTTTAAGTATCTCTAATAATGAAATATCATTCAGACAAATAGAAGAGGCTCTGCAATCTTATGTTTACTGAAAAGGACACAGTGCACACTGTATCACTGTCCGTGCATTAATAGATAATTTATTCTAATGTCTGAAAAGCACTAGAGATTTGCATGTAATGTATGTATGTAAATACTATAAGTAGGAATCTGTGTGTGTAGGTGTGTATGAATGTATCTGATAGTCTTCTTTGTAACAGTCAGTGGATACAAACAAACAAGCAAACAAATAGAGAAAAAAAACAGCTCTTTTTGCTCTTGGCTGTTTCAGGAATTGATGTAGCAGGCTTAAACAGAGGATTCATATTATCACCCAGCACTATTTTGTCTGTTCTCACCTGCTGTTGCCTGCAATGCTGCATTTGCACTTCTAGCATATGGCAGCCCTCCCACATACAAGGACAAACACAAACTTAGACACACATCCACAAACACACACACACATACACACATAACAGAGATGTTAAGGGGCTCCTCTCTGCACGTCTGACTGAGTGCTCTTCACAGGTGGGTGTTGGATTTCCCTTCTTTGGCTGCGGCATCCTGTCTGAACAGGAAACTAGCCTATATGGTGGAATATTTATTACCATCCCGTTAGACCCAAGAGCACCGCGATGCCTTTGATTTCCTTGAGGACGAGTTGCTGAAAATGTGGAGTGGAATCAGATACTCAGTGCTCAGGGACATGTACCACCCTGAAGACAAGTTTCTAATCACACGTGAAGTGCGAGGTGTCTTGGGTTAGGTGATGTGCCTTTCAAGTCTGGGCAGATGTAGAGAGATGGTGTGATGGAAGGCTTTAAAGGAAAAATCCACCTTAAAATGCAGCACAGTTAAAAACGTTCACTGCTGATGTATATTGCATTTCTGGGCCCCTATTGTTTTTCATGTTCTCTTGAATAACTGGCCCCAGGTAGACAACATATCATTATGGTCAAATATTTACTGCACAGCTGCAATGGCGTTTGATAGCAGAAAATGGTAAAGGTAAGTTTTTGGTGTCAGTACCTCAGAATCAAAAAGGAAACGCTTACCATTCTGTACCGATGTTTGACAGTCACTCTGAGAGAAATCCATCACAGAAGAGATTGAGCTACCAATTTCTCCACAGGCAGACAGCAGTATTTGTTTCCATAAGGCAGTGCAGCTGCAGCTTGCATCGTTGCTGATCTGTTGCCAGTAGCATGAGAAATATAATGCTCCCATTAATGTCTTTTTGGCAATTTGAGCACCTGGGCTCGCCATTATCATAGCATTGTTCTCCCTCCATGCTCACTTCTTTTTTCGACGTGAAAAACTTACTATGCCATCAGTATTGCTACTGCAGTCACTCTCACCACTTGCACATATACAGCACAGAGAAACCCCTTCTCTGGACTTTGCTGAAAGGCATCTTGAGAAATTAGGAAATCACCAACTGAATTAGAAGTAGACAAGGCAGGTTGAGGGAAAGTGGATGAAAGTAAATTACAACACTTAATCACAAAATAACGCCTGGAATGCACCGAAAATTTGCAGATTGATGATACATAACAGCATAATTCCGAGGACAGATTTTCCCCTGAAGGCCACACCCAATTTTCTAAAATCAAAAGATAGTGCTTTTGCTGTGGTTCACCCTTCACTCAGCAGACAGAGCCATCACAGGGCACTTGCAGGTCTAATGTGTGTGCTGTTAGATTGATAGTCAAAGGCATCATCACTTTCTTGCTGACAAAATGATGCTTTACTGTTTGTCTACTCTGTGGTTTTGCGGCATTTTAGGGGGACTCCAGTCGGGTGAAAGAGTTCAGGTCCCTGATTTTTTTTTTTGTTCCTTATCCAATAGCCGGCATCGCTGTGCGAGGTCGGTGCCTGGTGCACGTGTGCTATGGGAAAGGAAGGCAGACGGGAACTGCTGCAGTGGTACCACTCTGTACCAGTGGAGACCAGTCCCCACTGTGTCTGAGAGTGAGATATACTACATCTGTGGCAGTGAAACACTTAGCACACACTTGCACGAGTAGGAATAACATAGCAACACACACACACATGCACACACACAGACACACCAGCAGCACACAGTTACACGTGGCCCTGAAGCAGATCTGGTATTAATTGAGAGCTTTGGAGGGGAATGGGGAATGCTGATGTGACAATGAGTCTGGTACAGGGAGAAGGAGCTCCAGCCAAGATTACCTCAATTGATTAGGAGGAGAAATGTGATAGAAAACAGTTAATCCGTCACCCAGCCAGCAGCCCGTACAATAGATTGGATTTTTCTTTCTTTCTTTCTTCTTCTTTAGTCATTCCCTTTTTTTACTCGCCTCAGAGGACCCTGCAAACTGCTTCAAAGTTGCATGCAGAGTGTTTGACGCATGCAGCTGGCAGACTGGTATTAAGCTGTGCCGCACTCTGTGTCAGTCAGCCTCTATGTGAGTGCAGTCACTGTACAGAGTAAACAGACGCAAAATAAGGATCAGTGCCTCGGTGTTCAAAGAGATGCTGTCAGTGGTGATTTTGCGTTGACTGAACTTGAACTTCGCTGAGGCCGTTCCAAAAGTCTTGTTTTTATCTATCAACGAGAAAGAATTGCCCTGAAAAAGAATTAATACAGGATACTCCAATTTTTGTCAGACTAATCAGTATTTGTGAGCACAAAACCGATCTCTTCAAGGCTGAAAAATGCAGCGCCATTTTTCAGTGTCAGTAGACAAAACATGGAGCTGCTCAAGTGGAGACTAATTTTGTGGAATTTCCTAATTTTTTGCTTGACCTTTTACTTCCCAGGGAGACTTATTTCAGTATAACGCTTGCAATTTCAAACCAGAAACTGTGCAATTGCTCTAAAGTCACTCTGGGTGCTCGGTGTTTTACCTCCCATTTGCTGCCAGTGCAGAAGCTCCAATATATATATTTTTTATCTATATAAATTATCACGTTGATTGAACTTCTGCCTTGAAAAACATAATATTCTCTGTTACCTCATCACATAATGCGGTACAGGTAGACAGGACAGAAAAGAGAGATAAATGTCACTATACAGACACTGGGCTTGAACAATCCAACAATTATTCTGCACTATGGAGCCAAAACCTGTGAAATTGTGGCTACGAATGAATTGTTCATGGTGTCGACTTTCAATAATATACAGAGCGAGAGACAGAAGAGGCACAGATGGCAAGGATCAAAACAGGAAAATCCATAAGAGAAGCTGTGGGTGACAGATGAGACCCAGACAAGCAGTGCCTACTTAATATAGCAGGAGGAAGTCTCAGAGCAAACAAGTACCAACAAGTGGATTAGTCAGGTGAAGCGTCGGCATCAGAGTCATTTTCTCAGCTCTGAACTCCTATTGTTGTATAGAGGGAAATGATCCCATTTAAATGACAAGCACTAAATTCTGGAAGCAGATGTACTGGCAGACACGCTTGTAACTCGTCTCCCCTTTGATCCTTTGATGTGAGCTCAGCGCTGGACAAAATGCAAAGAAATTATTTTACTCCTCTAACAAATGCAGCATGTTACAGAGAGAAAGTGCATGTCAGGACAGGCCAGGATGCTCCTGAATTCCCGATTGGTGAACTATGAATAAAATTTTAATTTACATAACGCACATGCATGCATGCACACATGCACACACACACACACACACACACACACACACACACACACACACGCACACACACACACACCAGCCTACATCAGATAAAAGCTGGCTCAAAACCAGCATGAACAGAACAGGTTTCCAGATTACTCAGATAATCCACAATGCGATCTCTTAATGTGTCAAATGCCAGTGATGAGTATTATTGTCCTAACCAATTACAAATCATAGTTTAAAGGTGTGGCTGGGAACGTACATTATTATTTTGTACTCCCCTGCACAGTATGTTGTTTACCATTAGATGTCGTTTTCACTAAGATGTAAACAAGGTCAATAATTCAACTCCAAAAGCACTTTAAAAAAACCTGCACAGCGCATTTAAAGTGAGCATAATGCTACAACAGTCTATCAAATTTCAAATTCGAGCCATTATTTCATCATGTTTAAGTCAAACTATCGGTGAATCTCTATGTTCTCTGCACAAGTTTTTGTATGCAGCAGAGTGATGGTACGTTCAAGACAACTGGGAACTGGGAAACTTTCTATTTTCGTGTAGGAAAAATCTATTTGAATGGCAGTTCCAATTGGATTTCAGATGGAAACAGGACAAATCCATTTGAGCGGCCATCTGAACAGCTTTTCAAATGGATTTCCGCCCCCTCCCACTGTGTCAGCGAACAGTGTCGAAAAACAAGAAGCAAGTTTCCCGATTCCCAGTGGTCTTGAACGTACCGCCACTCAGCCACGGCACATCAACTTCTGCTGAGAACGCAGGCCCAGCAAACAGTAGGAGATTTAGCAATAAATTCACTGCAAAATTATGAAACGACAGCTCAAGTTCGCCATGATAGAATTATGTTCATTTCTGGTGCCGCGTGGAATCTGTTTAAGTGCTTTTGGAGCTAAGTGAAGTTTGACCTTGTTTACGTCCATTATAAATGTGGCTTGCTAGTAAGGGCTGCCTGTCTTTTGTGAGGCAAAACATTAAGTGAAAATGGTTTCTACTGGCTGACAACATCAAATGTAAGCAGAAAATATCCCATTAAGTCAATTAGGCCTACATCGTCTCACTGGCTGTTTTCTAAATGACAATAAACAAGATGACAGTCGGAGAACCTGCCAGCAGTGTCAGAGCTGATTGGGTCCTTGCTGGTGAGAAAACCAGCTTAATTGACAGCAAGGCTCCCCTGTGTGTGTGTGTGTGTGGAGTGTGGTGTGATGTGTGTGTGTGTGGTAATCCTCAGCAGAAAATACTGGCATATCAGGACATCAATCGCTATTTCCCCAGAAC
Organism: Neoniphon sammara; assembly: GCA_900302535.1. Lineage (NCBI taxonomy): Eukaryota > Metazoa > Chordata > Actinopteri > Holocentriformes > Holocentridae > Neoniphon > Neoniphon sammara. The sequence continues at coordinate 5,209 of OMKZ01055233.1, read as the reverse complement.
TTGAGTCCAATCTGAAGACAGCTTTGAGTGCTTTTTTTTTTTTTTTTTTTTTTTTTTTTGGATAGCTACAGACTTTCATCAGATAAGTTCTCCATCCCCCTTTCCCCCATCATCTAACTGACCTGTTGGCTTTTAATCTTCACAGCATCCCACCCCTTCATGGGGATGTGATTGACATAACTGAAAATGATAGAAAGTGGATTCGGTTTGGGATCATTAATCATGTTTTTCACTGCATCCTCGGGTACCCTGAACCTTTTAGAGAGCATTCGTCAAGCTGAAGAAAAAAAATGTTTTGCTCCTAGCCTCTGAGCTTCCAATATTCGACTCTACCAGGGCTTCACTAATCCTTAGCTATACTACAGTAAGCCATAGGGGTACAAACGTGTCATGGATTTGCGAGGTGATATCGGGGGGCTGAAATTATATTATTTCAGTCCTCTGTAAACCACTTTAAGCGTGTTTCCCCCTGCACATGTGAAAGAAATAACTGTCAGCTGTATAAGCACAGAGCAGATATAGTTCATGTGATAGAAATAAACACTTTCTGCCCTTGACATGCTGGCGTGCCGCTGGAATAAACACATACTTTCCCCAGAGGGCATAATTATTCTTGGACTTATGGATCTATCCACTGGCTTGCACTGATCGCTACCACCCACCACAGCGTCATCTGGTGGAAAAATGTACAGTGAAATTACATTGAAATACATGCTGCTTGGTGGATTAGAATTATGCCAAAATTGAGTGTAGACCATACCGATTCAGATTAAGTTTTAAAGGCCAAAATCCACACTCTTGCACTGTTAGATTTCATCAATCTGTGACGCTCCGTGCCTTCCAGAGGTTATTTTATGATGTAAAGTGTTGCAATTCATTCTTTGTTGGCATAACCACTTTCCTTCAACCTGTCATGCCTGCTTTTGCTTGACTTAGTGATTGCCTACATTTCCCAGAATCCCTTTAGACAACCTTGCGAGAGAGCGTGCACAAACTTGTTGCATTCGATACCAGTTGGTGGAGAGAGCGATGGTGTTTGTGATCATGAAAGCGTTAGTAACCGCAAGAGAGCGAGTTTTTCCAGTTGAGAAAAAGTGAGATCCAGGTGAGATTCTTACTCAAAACAAAACATATATTCTGTATCTGCATTGCATTCTGGTCTTATGAGTCTACTGTTGGTGGAGAAATTGGCGTCTCTGCCCCTTCTGCAATAAATTTCTCCCTGTATGACGGGTGAAAATGGTCGGGCTACAGAAAAGCCCTCGCTCAAAACCTGACGTTTACCATTGATCTTTTTTAGATAACTAAGCATTTTTCTGCAATCAAACTCCCTTATGGCGACACTGTACCTCGATGTGATGTCACACAGTCTTTATTTGTCCAGTTATCCATAAAATTAAGAAAAATACACCAACACACCTCAAAATGGACCCTAAAGTGGTACATCACCCCCAGTTGTTTTTGAACAACTCTCTTTTAGTGTGGATTTTTTTTCCTTTTTTTTTCCTTTAAGTCATTTTCCACAAAATATGCACGTTTGCTTGTGCGCAAGAAGGCATTTAAGTGCCGAATTTAGTCATGCCGACATGACATGACATTTTCTTTCATTCAAAGAGCGAGAGAGAGAAATACTGGAGCTCCGTCACTTCGTAAGGCATCGGATCTGCTGATGGAATACTGATTCTGTTCTGTTGGACCGGTATCTCATTACCTCCCATGGGAGCTCAGTGCAGTGACCTTCGGACCGTGCGTGTGTATGTGTGTGTTTGTGTGTGTACGTATATGCATGTGTGTGTGAGTAAATGTGGATATGCTTGCCCTTCTTTTCTCTTCGCCCCAATCAGAGCCCCCTGACCCAAAGAATTTAGATGGATGAGTTTCTTAAAACTAATCAAGATGTGAATGCATGGATGTGATCTAGCTTTTCCTCTTCTCTCTCTCTCTCTCTTTCTGTCTTTCATTTTGTAATTATTTTGCCGCCATGTCTCAGCTCCACCGCCCCTTTCCCACCCTCTCTGTCTCTCTTGTTCATCCTCCCCTCTCCCTGTTTGACTTCCTTGCTCAGCGCAGATGTAATGAGTCTACATTCTGCCACTGCTTTGATTGAGAGTTAGTGCTGAGTTGAGGTGACCTTGTCCTGTCCTACATGTCTGGCAGGGATCTAATAGTTCTGTCAGCCCAGACATGGAAGGCCCCGCTGGGAAGCCGTTCCCGCCGCCTGCCCACCACGGCCTGGCACGCCGCAGACACACACACATGTCTGAATCATGACAGATTTCCCCCAGATCGAACTCCAATCTGTAGTTTTGTACTGTGGAGTCGGCGGGGTTGTATGTATATGTGAGAGAAAGACAATGAGAAAGAGAGGGAGGGAGAGAGAGCCCCAGAGAAGGAGACCGTGCTTCAGTGATGCATCGCTGACAGGCTGAAAATGAGTGTTTTCACATTGATCCTACATGTAGGCTGCTCCGTGCCAAACAGCCTCTGTCAGGCTGCTTAAACAGGTGAACGGTGCACGTTTCTTCATTAGTACTCCAAGTGAGTGAGTTGCTCAATCCTAAACTGAGCGAGCAGCATATGGTACAGATTACCTCCAGAAAAGGTATATGTCTATTTTGTTCATGACATTTTTTATTGCTAACATATGCTGGTTCCTGCTTTGCTCCCATTTCTTTCTCAAAGTGGTGCAGTGACTGGCAGAATAACAGCCAGACTGTGAAAAGACAGATGCAAGCAGCGAGTGTAACTTCTGCCCTTCACTTTTCTATAAAAACACAGTGGTCATGGTTTTCTTAGAGGCAATAGGTACAAACTCGCCACATAGTACTGTAAGTACATATGGAATTTAAAGCATTGTGTTTTCTTTATTCTTTACTAAAGGAAATGACACAGACAGTTTTGAGACTTAGATAAAAATCCGTAGTATCTTCTCTGTGCTGGATTTGTGGGAAATACATTTATTAAAATACACCAACACATGCATTTTCAAAAATATGTCAGGGTTCAAGTCTTGTAAGGACAGCTTTAAGTAAGGGAGCATTTAATGGTTGCAGATGAAGAAGGTCTTTTCAAGATAGTTATGGCTGTAAGACTCAGGAAAGTCTGTTTGAAAATGTGTGTAAAAGTTAGAATCCCTTTGCACAAAGTAATATCAAAAGATTTTTTTATCCTTTGGCTCGTGGTGGCTGGAGAGACACCTACACCACTGGAATTGCACATGGTTAATGGCCACTATAAATGAGTCAGACCTGTCAGGATGCGCTGACAATCCTTCTCCTCAGTCATTCTCACTCTTTGGGCCGACCGAAATTCAGGAGTGCTTTCTGAGTCACGGGGTAGAGAGAGTCGAGAGGATGACACACTGATGCTGTGACAGGTGTGTCTGTCAGTTTTAGGCTTGGCATGATGTTGTGTTAGCCAGCCACACAGGGCTGCTCTGCACAATCTTCGCTCACTTCCTCCTGCTGGCAGGAAGTCTCTCTGTCTCTCAGAGGAAGCAGAGGAAGAGAGGAGAGGAAGAGCGCTGGGATGATGAATTACAACATACTGTGAGAAAAGCCTGTATTTGATAACTTAATCTCCAAAACCAGCTGAAATACATGTGGATGCAAATACAAGTTATGAATGTCTTGTATTATATAATTTATATAATTTTTATAATTTAGACAGGTTTATGAAATAGAATGAGTTGAAATGATCAAGTCCTCGTGTATTTAATACATTCAGACCCAGATTTACTAAAACCATTACTGAAATGTTTTCAGAGTTCAAAGTAACTCATCATTGGTACAAGACAATCTTCTTGACCAGTTAGGGGTTATATCATTGGTTTTGCACAAGCTAAAAGTTTTGGCACACTTTAAAGGCTTTAGTAAATCAGAGCCATGATATTTGGTCGATGCACCTGTCTTCTCCTGACGGCGAGCAAATCTCCGTCTCAGGCAAAGTTCTTGATTTTAATGATTAAGTGCTACGGCTTCCTGATAGAGAATCTGTGATCTTGACCAAATCCTGTGGGTTTGATGCATGAAACTAATTAACAAAACGTCTTTATCTCCGAGGCAGAAGGAGACTCGTACTGTGCAACGCCAGCAAGTTCCTCTCATCCCAGGGTCCCATTGCAACAACTAACATTCTTTATTTTTGAGATCAAGGATGACCCACAGCCACTGTTGGATATTATAATTGACTTGCAGTCTACCACAACTTTCTCTCACACAGCTCTCTGGAAAAGTCAAATTCACAACTGTGTTTGGCTCATTCTTCATCCATGATATAAAAGATGTGTGGTCTCCAGACGATTATGGCTGATTTCTGCTGCTGTAACCTTTTACACACCTGCACAATTTATAATTACCGCCTCCGAATTTATAATTTCAACTTCTGCTGCACTCACACAGAGAGACACAGCGCGGTTTGTGTCTGAGCACATGCGGCATTATATGAAAACAAGGAGAAAGAGATACGGACTGAGAGCTCGGGAGCAAGAGATGTGTGTACTTTGTGTGTGTATGTGTGTGTGACAGAAGGAGAGATAGAGGAGAGAGAGCTGAGCAGCGAGATCTGAAGTGAACTATTAGGGTCGTCTCTGCTGGCGGGGGAAGCTGCATCCATCCAATTTGGTCTATTTGCTTGCCTGTCAGCGGCTCGAACCAAGTAGGGCAAGCAGCACCTAAAAGCAGGGCTGCCAAAGTGACTGTACAGTCCAGCACTTGAAAAGATGGATGACAAGAGCTCAGGCAGGAAGGCAAGAGGTGCAACAGCACACTGAGCCAGTAAGGGGGTGAAGTGTGTGTGTGTGTATGTGTGTGTGTGTGTGGGTGTGTGTGGGTTAGGGGTTGTGGTGGGGGAGTTAAATAGAAGAGTAAGTCAAAAGAGGACAGCAGGGAATACCACAGCTAGACACAGACAGTCAGCAGCCTGCAGATACATTTTATTTTAGCATCGACATTTAGCTGCTGGCTCGTGATAACTGCAAAACAAAGATTGAATTTGTACTTTTGCAATAGCCTGCCGATAAAATGCAACAACAATTACCCTGCGCATAGTCTCACAGAGTCTTCATACTTTTCTTTAAGCAGCAGTGCCGTTAAAGCGGCCTTGTTTTGTGTTCTTACTGCCAGATTATCTAATGTTCTGCGGTTGACGGGTGATGCCTTCTGACACCCCGAGTGCCGCTCGGTGCTGGGTGATGTTTTGGGGCGGATTG
>OMKZ01055228.1:1867-25882 GCA_900302535.1 Neoniphon sammara | reverse complement strand
AAAGGACTGCTGCAACTACTGCTTCAGCTACATAAAGTACTGCTGAAAACAACTCTGCTATACTTTTTCAACCTGAAGCAAGCACACAAATTTTCTTCAGAAAATTTTGCTTTTCTAGTTACTGAATATTCTTGACCTTTTTGAGAAAAGGAAACAATTTTCCATCCTTTTTTTAATCAGTGTGCATATGCCAGTGTTTTGGATTGATGTATAGCATTTTATAAGATGGAATACTGGACATGTTTACTGTATGGTTTTTGATATATTCTTCCAAAGACAGCAGAGCCAATGACTAACTCTACCTAATCACAACTGAATTACTGTAATAAGTAGTTAATAAAAACCTGTGGCTGGGAGTTGGCAGCCAAATGAGCCCTCATACCATTCTAATTTCAGCAAATGAAGTAAAGCAAAGCAAATGTGCACTGTTATTGTACAGTCATATAAAGTCTGTTCATCTTTACTGGTTACAGAATCAGCTGTGTATCTAACACCCAGCTTGTCTTGCTGTGACCCAGTGGGCACTTCTGATCCAAAGCTGTAACATCAAGTGGATCCTTCACTGTGACGTTCAGGTGAAACATCTCTGTCTGCAGAGAGGAGGACAAGTCAGTATAACAGAAAGACAGTGGAGCTTGTCTTAACCTCATACACTGCACTGCTTCAACAGTCTAACCCTGTATTAAATCAGGCCTATTACATTTTTTAACTAGAGAGTATGGGTAATGTCTGTGTCTTATACAGATACACTGTTGTGGACCCTAGACTTTCACTCACCTTTATGCATGTGTATACAGTGAAGTGACCAATAAACATGATTTGATTTGATTCTACATGACCATGTTTGACTTCTCTGTGTTGCTGTGTGCTCGGGTCTAATTCAGTACTTGATGGTTATGATTACACTCAGATGACACCAAATGTGCAAGCTTTTCTGATCAGGAAGAGGGTTATATATTAAGATACTGAAATATGGCCTAGTTAAACAGTCCCCTCTGTGGTTCCTTCCTCCTGTTTGACTTCAGGTGAGGAGCAACACAAGATTTAACTACAGTGTAGGCTGTTGTTGTTTGATCTTTACATAGAAGACAAATTATGTATATGCTTGTAAATGTTTATTATTATGACACAAATTACTACAAAAATAATCAAACTATTTGATACTTCAATTGTGTAATCCCAATGCTCTCTAAGTGGATGTTGTTCTGTGACAGAATGTTTGATATTTCTCATGTTGTCCTTATAATGTATGCCTGTTTCATGCTGCCTTCTTGGTCAGGTCATATTAATCTCAATTAGACTTTTACGTAGTTAAATAAAGGTTAAGTTAAAAATTCAGCGGCTGTATGTACACCAATCTATAACTGTTTGCAGTAGTAGCTTGTAGACAATGATCCAGCAAACCTCTTGTGAACAGAATCAAACACTTTAGGAACTGGTCATCTAAATGGACATGTGGGAGGGTCAGACCAATCATAACCATGAGGAGGAATGCAAGCATACAGTCAGTACTCTCTGTTATGCTGTGAGAGGACAACAGCAAACCACACAGGACTTGCAGAAGAAGATCAGCTGGCAGCCAAGTCACCATGGCCCAGTGATGCTAGCACCACACATAAACATATTAATGGCCGCTTCAATGAAGTAGAAAACTGTTAAATACATAAGGGCGAACTACACAAATAATCTGGCTAAAGAATAACCTGCAGCAGCCTATGTGTGAATAATATAATGCAAGTTTCTAAAAAAGAGAAAATATAAAAACTAAAGTTGCTGCATGTGTTTGCTACGTTGTCATCAATATATATAAATAAAACCAATCATAGTATGCTTCCATTTCTTGCCTTGATGTACTGATCAAATTTCTACCATCGCCACTGCAAACACCTGAAAACCTGGTCAGAGGGTGTGTGTGAAACCCATAGGTATGAAATATCAGGACACCTGCCAACAGTTTAATAAACCATTCTGCTTCAATGCTCACAATATAAAACTAAGTGTGGCTAACCATCTAACCAGAACAGTCGACTAAAACCTGTGGTGATTATTTTCCAGCAGTTACTTGCGTGAAACAAGTCGAGGCATTTTAGTGTAGATATGTGCTGCAGTTAATGTTCATCCATTTTGCCATATCCATGAGCCAATTAGATGTCTGATGCAAGGAACATGGGTTTATGAGTTTGTGCTACCAAACACATTCGCCATCTTCTGACTGCGGGACCTTTAGTGACTTTTGTATTAAATAAATTATAATACAAACAACGGATGGGGGTTTTGGCCCTAAAAGTGTCAGTTTGGGTTCTGCTTAATGTTGACAGTTTTAGAGAGGGGGAAGAACATTCAAAGGCAGCGGCTTTGAGATCTGCAGGCCTCCATAGTCACTACACTGATCACGCTAACCCAATCAGCTGGTATTCACTGATAGCCAGCATCTGTGATGCTCAGCTGGCAGACCCACATGAAAATGGTGCAGGAAGATCCCTTTTTTTTTTTTCCCTCAGAGCATATCACTCCCTCAGTGACATGACTCTGCCTGTTTATTTATTGTTTGCAACTGGCCATGGTATCAACATAGTCATGCATGCCAGCAAATAATAGCTAATATAGCTTGCTAACGTAACTGTTTTTCTCACTATCAGACTGATTGGGAATTGCAGTGGAGTTGTTAATGTTCCTTGCACCGGTGACTTTGTGCGTGAGGCCACATGGACATAACACTTTCATCAGGTTGAAGCCACTGACTTATAAATGCATAGGCAGCTGGAGTAGCAGGAGCAGGCCCCCTCCTTGCTCTATCTGCTCGCCTGTCTTCTTCACCGTCTGTGTACATGACACTGTGCTCTTCAGCAGTCACACCTTTTTCCAACTTACCCAGAGTGAGACAAGTTGTTAAATACCATTTTCACCTCTGTACTTCCACTAGTTTGGTTCCTATGGGTAACATTTTGTCTTAGCTTAGCATAACTAAATATTCCAAGACGTGTATTTCAAATACACGATACACTGTGTAAATAAGACAGCTTCAGAGTTGCTGTAAAGTGTATTTTTTTTCACTTTAATGAAGCCAGGCTAATGACTCCTGTAGACCTCAAGTCTTTATTCTAAGCCAGCATGAAATGTGTGTGAACCAAACCAGTGGACATACAAAGGTGAAAACAGCATCAAACATCTTGTCTCTGTCTGGGTAAGTGAAAAAAACAGGTATTTTGCCTAAAACAGAGTGTTCCTTTAAAACAAAGCAGCAAAAACACAATAACAAAAGAAAAGAAGCAAGTTGTGCAGGAGAAATTTAAATAAAACTTTGAGGCTCAGAGAAGGAATCTCACCTCAAGCACTATAAGCAAATACTAAAGTCAAAAGTAAACAAACAAGGAAACATAAAATAAAAAAGCAAACATAAAGTAAGCAACATAAATTAAGCAAAAACATAAAATAAATAATACAATGGAATAAGAATGTGCATGCGTGGCACATGCATGGGCATGTACAAAAGCACACTTGTGTTCAGTCAAGTCCTAACAAAAGAGAGAGATAAGGGTCAATTATAGTCTGATATGCTCAATTCGGATAGTCTGGTTGATAAGACAGGACCTACGCCTATATTTGAAATTCTTGAGTGGGGTACACTAAAATGCAGTTTGAACATAACTGTTCCATAGCTGAGCCCCAAATGTCTGATAGAGAATTGACAGAGCCCAGTACGAAACATTAGGAGGTGAACTATTTGGCATGTCTCGTATTATAGTTATGTACATCATAATTAGGCTGGAAAAATACTTCACAAGGCATGGGAAGTGAAGCAGGTTGATGCAAAATTTTATTTATGAAAATACAAGTTTGATACACTATATTGCCAAAAGTATTGGTTCACCTGCCTTGCTGCATATGAACTTAAGTGACATCCCATTCTTAATCCATAGGGTTTAATATGATGGCGGTCCACCCTTTGCAGCTATAACTGCTTCAGCTCTTCTGGGAAGGCTGTCCACAAGGTTTAGGAGTGTGTTTATGGGAATTTTTGACCATTCTTCCAGAAGCACATTTGTGAGGTCATACACTTATTTTGGACGAGAAGGCCTGGCGCTCAGTCTCTGCTTTAACTCATCCCAAAGGTGTTCTATCGGGTTGAGGTCAGAACTCTGTGCAGGCCAGTCAAGTTCATCCACACCAAACTCTCTCATCCATGTCTTTATGGACCTTGCTTTGTACACTAGTGCACAGTCATGTTGGAAGAGGAAGGGGCTATCTCCAAACTGTTCCCACAAAGTTGGGAGTATGGAATTGTCCAAAACCCCTGGTATGCTGAAGCATTCAGAGTTCCTTTCACTGGAACTAAGGGGCCAAGCCCAGCTCCTGAAAAACGACCCCACACCATAATAAAGTACCGTTCTCCTGGCAACCGCCAAATCCAGACTCATCCATCAGATTGCCAGATGGAGAAGCGCGATTCGTCACTCCAAAGAACGCATTTCCACTGCTCTAGAGTCCAGTGGCGGCGTGCTTTACACCACTGCATCTGACGCTTTGCATTGTGCTTGGTGATGTATGGCTTGGATGCAGCTGTTAATTAGGTTGAAAACTGATATTAAGATGATTGAAGAAAGGGGATGAGTCTTCTGCCCTGCTGCTCAATGCTGCAGTTCTACAAAACCTTTTTTGTAAAATATGAAGCTCACAAAGGTGAGTGGGATAAGTAGCTCCCCAAATGATATTGCAGTATATGAGGTGTGGATAAATTAAGCTTTAATATAGAGTTAATAAAACATCTGATGTGCCAAAAAGCTTTACTGAGAGAAACCAGGTTATGCTAACATACACCGATTACAGAAAATCCCGTTTACATGCACTCCTCAATAATCGGGTTTCTCCCCCTCCGTGACCTCCTCCAGTCTGTCACTGCAGTTTACAGGCGGCAGCAGCTACTTGCAGCCGGACGTTGAGCACTCATCACCAGGCAGAGGATACAAGTCAGTCGGCGTTAACCCCGATACAAACAGGGGTTTCCCCGAGCTTTGCTAAACTTGGGAAAAACCCCGTCTTAATCGGAGATAACGATATTAAATTGTTCGGCATTCTTCAACGACCATGTAGAACACAAAGTTTTTACTCTCCCGTGCTTTTTACAGTGTGTTCTTATTGTATTTACAGGTTAGTTTCCTTACTGGCACTGTACTTTTGCACATGCACAGTTGTAAAAACACAGTTGTTTTGTTTCTTGTAAACTGTGGGCCTGTAAAGCCCTTTGAGACTGTAAACAGTGATTTTGGGCTCTAAATAAACTTGAACTTGAACTTGAACTTGAACTTAAAAAGCCAGTTGGAAATTGGGGAACGGGTTTACATGGCTGAGAAATCGGGTTACTCCAAGAGAAATCCAGCAAGCGTATGCCGATTTCTCTTAATCCCTTACCCCGATTTCCGAAATTGGCATTCCCGTTTACATGGCAGTTGAGAAATCGGGGAACCGCTGTCTGAGGCGAGTAACCCGATTTCCCGAAGTGCATGTAAACGCAGTAAGTGTGAGAAGCGTATGTACGTGTGTATGTGTTGGTGTGCATAAGAGAAAGAGAGGCAAACTCACGCTGGCCAAGCTGTGCCTCAGGGACTCTCTCCCTGATGATGCGACAGGCATCATAGACCATGGTGGAGGGCTCAAACTGCATGGTCTTCACTACATTTCCCACGCCGATCTTTAATGACAGGGCCACCATGATTGCCGCTCTGTGCTTCCACTGAAGTTACACCTGGGCAATTCCCAACACACAGGAGAATAGTGGTTAGAAAGCAAACCTATTTCCTTGTGTAATGTAAGACAGAACAGACAATGAGATCCTGAGCTCAGTCCATTGTGTGATCAGCATTAAAACTGTACTGGGTCCAAGCACAATAATAAAACCAAAGCAACTTACTTTGGTCTCAGGAAATCACTTTGCTGTATGTTGACACAGTAAACAACTATTTTGAAATTTGGTTGAACTGCTACTTAAAGGTGAAGTTGAAGAAATTGGGTAGAGAGTAGCAGATAACAAGTTTCCTTTACTTCTCTAAGGGACTATCCTGTGCCCAGAGTCTGAAGCTGTGGATTGGAACTAAGGAACAAAATCTCTACTAGAAGAGGTCACTCAGCAGAGTGCAAAACTCCTCCAAGCATGTGTGGGGACACAATGACTACATTTACATGCACACAAGAAACCCGATTACTGAGAGAAATCGGGGTATGCTACCGTAAGGCAATTACTGAAAGTCCTGTTTACATGCACTCCTCGGTAATCGGGGTTCTCCCCTACCGTGACCTCCTCCAGCCTGCCACTGTAGTTTACCAGGCGGCTGTAGCAACTCATAGCCGGACATTGAGCACTCGTTACCAGGCAGAGAATACAGGTCAGTTGGTCTTGGCCCCGATGAAAATGGGGGTTTCCCCAAGCTTTGCTAAACTCGGGGAAAACCCCGTTTTTACTGGAGCTAACACTGACATAAAATTGTTCAACATTCTTCAACGAGCATGTAGAACAGAAAGTTTTTACTCTCTCGTGCATTTTACAGCATGTATTTATAGGTCAGTTTCTTTATCTGCTCTAATTTTTTGCATATGTGCACTTGTAAAAAGCTGGCTGGAAATTGGAGAATGGGTTTACATGGCCAAGAAATCGGGTTAGCTAATCCCTTACCCTGCATTTTGTAATAAATATTTAATGAATAATTAATGACATACTGAAATTTATTTTAACATCTTTTGACATTCTTCTGCCATGTTACTAAAAGACACCTGATATAATACCTAGTAGAATATTTGCCGACACAGGCGGGCACATGAGCTGAACCAAGCTAATGGAAAAGCAGCACTAGATATTCTGATATAAAAATGTGGAATTACAAAAATCTATCAAAATAATATGTAGCAATTTGAAATGATCTGTCTCAATTCTACTTCTTTCAGCAGAAGTTCACATTCAAATTGTAATTGCAGTTTTATGCTGAAATTTTAACCAGACAGGATCTGAGAGGGGGGAAATACCCGATATAAACTGTTACCTCTATGGGAGTTTTCCTCCCAGTTGGATGATCAATTTTGGCCTCTTCTGCCTGGCTGTAGAAAAAGAGAAAGGGTTACAGTCAGAATCAAAATTACCTTTATTCAGCCAACGCAGTTTTCATAGATCTGATTTTTACTTAAGTTTACTCATCATCTCTATGATCCAGCATTAGATTATTTGGGACAAATCACATAAAATAAGCATGACTATGGATGTTAATCATTTAGGTATCAAGAAAAAATTTTTAACATTCACAAATAAATTTTCTTGAGAAAATAATGAGTGATTAAAATAGCATGAAGTTCCTTCATTTAGCAGTTAAATATAGACTATGTGCGACTGTGATCAGCAGCTTTAAGAAACATGGCCATAGAAAATAATCACAGATAGAAATCTGTCACAGAGAGTAGTATTGAAACCAGAGCACATGATACCACACTTAGTGCTCATTTTAAAGGCAAAACATAATGTGTCATGCCAGATTCTGAAAACCATGGAGTGCTTTTCCAAACAGGCTGATATTTTTGAAATAATCACATCAGTGGTATGTTTTGTATTATGCTGTATTTTACTTGAGAGAACACCACACATTTGTAGCAGACAGATGTGTGCTAACTGAAACATGTTTACTGTGAAAGAAAACTAACTTCTGTTTTCTCTCACTCTGTGTCTTTTCTGTCAATCTTCCAAAGAATGCAACACCAAACTGTGAACTCCTTTTGGGATTTTATATGCACACTTTTCGGCTTGACAACAGATGTTTTTCATTCATATCTGCACTACCACCATTTGCTGATACACAAAAGTGCTGCTCGCCGTTAATTATTTTTGTTTGTGGTTATCATGGAGTGTGCATGATAAATGAAATAACATTTCAATTCAAGGCACACCCATTTCCTGCCTTGTGAGCTATTTTAGTCAGGGCGTCGAGGCAATCCAACTGTCAGGAGCTTTATTTCCAGACAAAAATGCAACTCTATCTTGCCTGGAATGAGCTGTTGCAAGCTCCCACTTGGATACAGTGTGTCATGATATCACTTCCTGTTTTAAAAAGCCCTCCAATGCCATAAAAGGAAATTTCAGCAATCTGTAGTCTCACCACTGTGCTCCAGCCAGAGGCAGTGCATCTTGTGCAATTAGACGTTTGTAGTGAAGTTACGTGAGGTTTGTTTACCTCCAAGACAGCATATCAATAAGTTATTAAACTTATTGAGATTAAATCCATTACAGAAGGGGTTATTAAATCCATTACAGAAATGATCACAAGGCCAAAAAAATGGATGTCAGACTTATCCACACATAATACCTATCTGACAATCAATAAAAAACAACTCTGCCAAGCTGTGCTTTAATTAATCAGTTGAAATGACCTGCTCTAGAGCAAAGCCAACTGCTGCATACAACAGATAGCTGGTGTTAGCACATTAGTGAATACTTCCCACTCCACTTTTAGTGACAAGAGGAAGTACACAGCCAGAGCAGCAATTACTGTAGTTACTGAAGAACGAGGAGTACACTGAAAAACCACAAACAGCTGCCAACATGAATTAGGCCTAGTTTGGCAGGAGAGGGCAACTTAAGTATCAGAGAAGCAACAGAGTTGCACGGAACTAAAACAAATAAAATACATTTTAAAAAAAGGGAAAAAATGCAGAATGTAGCTTGATATGTTTGGTTATACAATTTAGAGCAATCTAATTTTGTTAGCCTCAAAAATCCTTAAAAGCTTTAAAGCTTTTAGGCTTGAGTTATAATTCAACTTTTCATTGAATTATAACTCTGCAATTTATGATTATGCTTCCATTCTCGCCTGAGGATCAGCACTTCCACAATATCTAATTTTGACTACTGTCAAAATGCACTGTCATTGTACTGTCATTTATGTACAGTTACACTGTACATAAATGCTGTAAATAAAGTAGCCAAATATTCTAGTATATGTTATCTGAGGACACTTTTTCATGTCGTCCCCCCATTCCTTGATAGTAGAAGGCAGAGGTATGGTAATATTATCCCTTTTGAGGTGTAACAGGTGGTGTTCCCACGTTTTTATTTCCCAATCGCTCTCAGAAAGAGCCTTAGTATCCCGTTACAATGGAAAACGCCGGTTCCAGTTCAGTGACATAACGCGCCGGAAGTCGTGCCCATAATTCACGCAAGGTATCATGGGGGCTAGGAATAAGGTGGATACATTGCATCACGCCAAAACAGTGTATAGTCTTCTTCTTCTTCTTATTGTTATTATTTCAAATAACCATTAACCATATTCAATATCCGGCTAATTTTACAAGTTATAAAGTAGTTTACTGTGTTGTTGTTGTGTAAAAAAAAGGCTCAGAGCTAACAGGGCTAAGCTAGCAGGCTAACAAAAACATCATATTTGGCAAGTTTGTCCCACTTAAGCTACGGTAGATAGCTGCAGACCGCGCGCACATGTGCAGAACAGACTGGGCAGCCGCAACGCATCGGGTACTGACAGGGTGTTTTGCCCATAGACTGTAAAACATATGGACGTAGTGAGTGTGACGTCACCCATTGGGTTCTACGAGGCCGTTTTGAAACTCGAAAATTTTGATCGGCGCCATATTGCTCCCAACCTTTGACCTTGACGTGGGAGTCTGCGCAGTAGAGTAAAAAGGGAGGACTGGGGGGAATCTGAGTGGAGCCCACAGCCGAAGGAGGGACAGTCTACTTTGAATACTGACATTCACGGAGCATACCCACTGAGGCTTACCAACTCACCTGTAGGCTGCATAAAAGTGAATGATATATCCAGCCACAACTTAACAGTAACTGCTACCGCGGTGCTATCGTAAGCTAACACGAGCCAACTCCACATCGGTCCATGTCACAGACGAAGTTCACATTTAGGTTAGCGGGTGCACTGTTACAAAGAATGACTTACCAAGGGTCATTCTCGTTTTGTCCTTGCTTGTTTAACAGCGGTGGGCAAACAACGAAAGTGCATTTCCACTGTCAATTTCGGTTTCAGTCCCGTGTATTTACACTGTGTCACGCCCCCTTTATCAGCAATGGATAGGCAATGTGTCAATCACTATCCCCCAAATCCCTGTGTCATATCTTCTTAGTTTCACAATAATTTTATAAATCACTATACGGCCACAATTAGAGCAAGTAAAATTAGATACTGACACCAAAAACTGTATTTGAAAAAAATGACTGCCTTCATAATTTCACTGAGAAATTCGCCCCTGGCCACATACACAATGAATGTATTTGGGCGGGGCTAAAAGTCTTTTTTGCAACCCTAGTGGGCAGTAGTGGTACTGCAGGAAAAGTTACTTCCTGATCGGCTTCAATATAGGGGCCGGTTTCTGCCCGCTTGGTTTTGCCCGAGACATTGGAGTATTCTTATAAGTTTACACTTGTTACTTTGTAACCAGATCAATATGCTACATGCATTGCTGGTCATAGCGTTCTCACTCAATACGGGACTGATTCCAAAACTTTTTGTTCCTATTAATCACTTAGACCCAGATAGAGGGGAAAATAGGGTCCAGGTTTACATGAACAAGGTTACAAGGCTTAAATGAACACTAAAAAAACAATTATAATCAGATTTAGGCAGTTACAAGATCATTCAAGTGGTCATATGAACAGCATAATGGAATATTCTTTATCAGAGAAAGCTGTCATCAGATTATGAAAAATCATATAAACATGAGATTTATGTATAATCATTTTATTTAGCACATGCAGGCTGTAGTCAGCAGTCTGGTGTGTTTCGTTTTTTTAAATATCTGTACATGTGTATTAAAAGAGAGGATAAGGAAATTGTCACTACAAACATACAATGTAGGCTAAAAAGGCAATGTAGGTGAAAAATTTCACTGTCTGTTCTACAGTGTTGTTGAAGAAAGCTTTTTACTAATATTAGGTCAATGTTACCACCAATGAAAATATAATGAAACAGCCAAGACCAACTACAGAGGAGGCTGTCTGTCTGGTGCATTCCATTGGCTCTACCTAAGCTACAGCAAATGAATAAAGAGGGCAATGTGCTCCTTGTCCTACCCTCCAAAAATGCAGCAGCTAAACTTCATTTACTACAGTGATGACTCTGTACTGGTGCGAGGCAGGCCAAGTGTTGTCAGTTTGCAATCCTAAAAATGTAGAATTGAACTCCCTCAACAACCAAGGAGAAAAAAAACAGACTTGGAAATAACCCTTACACCCCTTCACTGCAACTTATGACTCAACCATCAGCAAGAGCTGACTCATTCAAATTTCATTTCCCAGGATTTTAAGCAGAGAGAACGCATCAACTCCATAACACAGAAAGACAGCACATTCTCTGGCAAGTGAAGAGTTCAACTTTTCCAGAACAGTACTGGTCCAATTATAAACAACCACAACAGAATCAGTCAAAAATCCTAACAACTATCCAATTGACTTCAGCACCTACCAGATCCAAGATCAAACTGCAGTGGAACATCAAGTAAGCAACAAGGATTATGAACTACTGAGTCAGCCAACACTTCAACATACATGTGTCGCTCTAATGACACTGGCCAGTCATGCCCTAATCATCTGGTTACCAGAACAGTTCCTTTCCTAGTGCTGTATAAAGAAAAGACTCTTGAGGCTATTAACGTGAAGCTATATAATACTGGACAACAGACAGTAAGACAATTAGACAAAAAGTTTCTCAGTGAAAGCTGTGTTAAAACCAATGAATCTCTAAATGATAACCACACCGGGCCTGATTCACTGACATGTGCATGTGAAATATTCTTACTCTGTGTGCACAATAAGTACACACTCAAATTTACCACTGGATATATAACACCACTTTTGCTCTTACCCCAAGTGTATGTTAGTGAATCAGGATCATTCTAAACTGACAGGCCCCATACCTGCATTTGAAATTAGCATACTACTATGCCCTGTAGCAGTAGCTCCTTAGAGCACTTTTGCACAGAGGTGAGGCAGTGGAGGATGTGAATCAAGTCACTGAACACAGAGAAACATGGCCACTAAAGGTAAAAAGAAGAACTTTAGGCTACTCATGCTGAAATCAAAACCATAGCTTCAGAAGTAGAATCTGGAAAAGTCATGCTTTTACTTGTAGCATCTACTCTGAACAGACAAATAAAT
The DNA here is from genome assembly GCA_900302535.1 of Neoniphon sammara. Classification (NCBI taxonomy): domain Eukaryota; kingdom Metazoa; phylum Chordata; class Actinopteri; order Holocentriformes; family Holocentridae; genus Neoniphon; species Neoniphon sammara. Next base: position 13,731 of record OMKZ01055228.1, on the reverse strand, counting down.
GTATCATTGTCACACCAACTCGGAGATTATTGTGAATCCTTTATATATACACTGCATACTTATTAATAGGGAGGATTTCATATTAATCACTGGTACTGGTCACTGGTAAGGACAAAGAATTCATCATGCAAACACAACCAACTGCATATACCAAACAGAGCAAACAGCTGCAGGTGCAAACGGATGGCATTAGAAATTTGTGGATCATTATCAGCCTATAGCTTCAATGGAAGACAAAAATACATGATAGTCAATTGAGGGAATTAATAGCTGTGGCATTCCAATATGAGAGAGGAGAGCGCACAGAGAACATAATGTAATGTGTACCTGGAAGAGATAGATTTAGATCAATTTAATAATCTATATGTGGACCGCGCATTGGGATGTATGTGTCTGTGTGTGTGTAGCAGCAAAGCAGGGAGGAGTGGCAGGCCTGTTGTACACAACAGGAAACAGACTTATTATGAGTGTAAGACCAATAGAATGGTATAATACAGCAATATTTTTTTCCCTCAGCGACAAGAAATCATGGGGGTAGAAATGTAGTTCATTAATGGGAACAACACAGAAACAGTCCACATGCTTGGATGGAACTGTGGCTTTGCATTTCCCTGTTGTACTCATTTTTGGAGATAAAATGCCAATGTACATCAATCAATACTGTGTTCAAAGTGTCATTACATTAGGTAGGTCTACAATCAGGGCTACACTTGTGGGACCGGGGGCAGAAGAGCTGATAAATAATCAAGGTAAAGGAATACTCCAACGTTTTGGGCAAAATACCCTTTTCCCTACTTATCCAGACTGAGACAAGATGTTTGATACCATTTTCACCTTTGTATGTCCACTGGTTCTGTCCCGTTAGCTTAGCATAAAGATTCAAGGAAGGAGTCATTAGCCTAGCTCTGTCAAAGTGAAAAAATAAACCTGACAACAACTCAAAAGCTCTCTTATTTGCATAGTAATAATATATAATAATATGTTTATTTATATAGCACTTATCAAAACAAAGTAACAAAGTACTTCACATAAAAACATAAAAAACAAAGTAATAAAAGTGCTACACAAGCAACATAAAAATTTAAACAAAACATTTTAAAAAATGTAAAAAATAAAATATATAAATATAGTAAAACCTACAAAACAAAACTAAAAACTAGAATCAAATAAAATCAGGGAATGCGATGCAATAAAAGAATGTTTTGAGCTTAGATTTAAAAGCCTCGAGGCTCTTATTTCAAAAGCTCTGCCCCCCTTAGTCTTCAGCCGAGAGTTTGGAACAGACAGAAGGCCCCTGCCCGAGGAACTCAAGGTGCGAGCAGAATCATACGGAGATGAAAGATCTGAGATACTTACAAGGCACCATTTAGTGCCTTGCAAGCAAATAAAAGAACCTTAAAATCAATTCTAAAATGTACTGGAAGCCAGTGTAAGGACGCTAAAACTGGAGTGACATGTTCAAACCTGTTTACTCTGGTTAAAAGCCTGACAGCAGATTTTGTACTTTCTGTAACTAATTAACAGTTTTTCTATATAGGCATGTAAAAAGGGTGTTGCAGTAATTCAGACGAGATGAGATAAAAGCATGTAAAATGGCTTCTGTATCTTTAAAACTTAAAATAGGTCCAATTCTGGTGATGTTTCTTAGTTGATAAAAGCATGTTTGGACCAGTTTAGTAATGTGCTGCTCTTAGCTTAAATTACAGTCAAACGAGACACCAAGATTTCTAGCAACAGGCTTAATATATTCAGACAGTTGTCCTGTAGATGGCAGTATTTGAATGTTTGTATTGCTGGAGCCAATTAGAAGAATCTCTGTTTTGGTTGAGTTCAACTGAAGAAAATTCTTAGACATCCAGTTTCTTATACTCAATACTCAATATACTCAATACTCAATTTCCCCATGGGGATCAATAAAGTATTCTGATTCTAGGCACTCCTATAAAGAACTCAGCATACTGAGGTCAGCGGCCTTAACAGAGACATACAGCTGTGTTTGGTCAGCATAACAATGAAAGGAGACACCGTGTCTACAAGTAATATTAACTAAAGGGAGCATATAGAACAAAAATAAAATTGGCCCCAAAATTGACCCTTGAGGTATCCCATACTTGACTGTAGAATATGAAGATATATGGTTGTTAATGTACACATTAACAACCATTAATCCCACTCAGTGCAGTTCCCGATATACCTACCTTCCTATAAAATGTCATGATCAATCATGTCAAAGGCTGCACTCAAATCAAGCAGTACAATAATGGACCACATGCCAGCATCATTTGTCATTAGAAAGTCATTTGTGACTTAAAGAAGGGCAGTCTCTGTGCTGTGATGCTGACGGAAGCCAGACTGGAAAGTTTCAAAAATGCTGTTTTGACAGCCACAAGGAGTTGCTTGGCCACAATTTCTTCAAGTATTATTGAGATAAAAGGTAGTTTTGAAATAGGTCAGTAATTTTCAAGAACCATATGGTCAAGTCCTGTCTTTTTTAGGAGTGACATAAAGAAGTTTAAACTCCGAAAGCTCAAAAAGCACCCACCTGAGATTCAGTACCTTCTCCAAGTGCTTCCTACCCACGTGCACACTTGTGCACGCTCATGCATGTGCCTCAGTTGCCAATGCGATGGGAGATTATGAATTGGCAAGCCGGCTTCCTTCTCTGCCATTCTATAGCTACAGTAAGATAAGCTAACGTACTGTGGCTCCGGGAGGCTAAGCTAAGTCAGGGAAGCGAGCGTATCCAGCAGTAGTGCACGTTGTGTGTGCATGGGATGTGATTGGTGCCGAGATAGCAACGCTTCCTTCCCTGATTGGGTGTTACATATGGGTGCGGTGGATTTTAACAAACGAGATTACAGCCCAAGGAGCAGCCCGGAAGACCGGATGTTTTTTTGGGGGATGAAGCCCAGAGTTAGGGGACCGTTAAAAATTGAGTGCAACCTGGGCCCCAATTATTTCAGTAACATCAATTAAAAACTTTGTTGGTATTATATCCAGCAGATAAGAGGACACCTTCATGTGAGATACTATATTAAAAATTTAAGTAAGGGAGACCGGGGTGAAATGGCTCAGAGTGTCTTGTTCTGGGAATCAACATCAGTGAACGCTGTACAAGGCATTATATTGACTCTAATAGACTCTTTCTCTGTAAAGTAAGTTAAAAAAAAAATTCACAGTCAGCATCACATTCAGCAGGAAGATCTGGAGGGTTTGGATTTACCAGTTGATCAACAGTCTTGAATAAAAACCTGGAATTATGCTGATTTTCTGATATATTTGAGAAGTAGCCTCAGTAGGCGATTTGAGGGGAGATGATGGGGGACGCCACCCCCCTTGTTAGCAAAATGAACAAAATGTTGTTAACCTGCCTTCCCCCCTCTCCATCCGTATAGTTAGTGGAGAGAGAATACAGGGGCAGAGGGTTTATTTAGTTGAACATGTTAGTCTAGGCTGCCTGACTCAATGATCCTTTATCTAACTGAGTGCAAGTTATAATCTATGGCCCCGACCATGGCCCTGAAATATTAGTAGCCTAACTGTGCTGTGTATTGATAAATTCCTGTATAGCAGCCAGATTTGTAATTGCGCCTTTTTCTCTCAGTCCCGCCCTTCTGTTTCATCTTGGATCGATAATATTCTCTAAACTATACACTATAAATACTCAATTCTACTATATTGTAGCCTATATTTTCTATTCTAGTGTGTCACCTTCATGATCATGACAAACAGTGACGTGTAGTTGCGGAACAGTGAGAGGATCACAGAGACGCACTGCTTCCCGTAGTATTTCTATGATAGTGCTATAATACTTCTGTGATCATTCAGTAGCATCTGTGTTGCTGAACAAGTCATCTCTGTTTTTAACAGAGATGGCTTGTTAAATGGTAACATTTTAGGGAGACACGACTACAGATACAGTTTTTTCTATAGATGATAGGTGTAACCTGTAAGTGGAGCAGGTAATCTGACTGAGGAAATTAACCTGCACTGACAGCACCGCTCAGCTGCCAGTTACATAATTCGAGATTACAAATCGCAAATAGCGTATTCTTGCATCTTTCACCATTTTGTTGTAATGAAGTAGTAGTTCCTTCATAGCTATATAATGGATCTGAAGACCGGTTCTTTTACAGCTACAAGTACTTTCATTCATCCAAGGTTTACAATTTAATTCATTTATCCAAGGTTTATAAATCCAAACTTACAATTTTCTTTAATTCTGATTGTAAGGGGAGCAACGTTATCTAAAAATGAAGAACATAGATAATTAAAACGGTCCACTAATCATTGAGGTGGGGAGTTTTCACAATTTCACAGTGAAATTGTCTACATAAGGGATGCCTAAGGAGCAGCAGCGTCCCTTCAGCCAGATATGACGCTGGTGGACCCAACTAAATTTAACATCCCCCAGCAAGGAGAGAGAATCGGACCCGATATAATGCAATGTTATGGGAATCCAGCAGGTTGTTTATAAGTCTCTTGAAGTCAGTCTTTAAGACCTCATAAGTTTGGTTCCTAATATCACTTAGCTCTAACATGAAGGATGACAGCATCCGTTGATGGATGTTTTTGTATTAGCTGTGGAATTTCCGCATCAATGTCCAAGACTACAGCTCTGAGATAACAGTAAGTCACAGCCTGAGGAAGTCGTGCATGTCGCACCATTGATGAGCCCATGATCAAAGTCTTTGGAAGAGGATCAGTAGGTGTACTGGTCGCTGGGTTTACCCTGGGTTTCTGGTGGTGAGGGGCCGGGCAACTGCTCCCCTTCCGGCTCTTTCTCCCTGGCCGAGAGCTCATTGGGGCGTCAGAAGCATGAGCAGCTGGGGGTCCACTGGTGTCCGTCAACCGAGGCTGTGCGGAGGTTTTGGCCTGCACCAGAAATGGCGAACCCGGTAGAGTTTGCAGGATTTGGAAAGAGTTCTCTAATTGCAGGGGCTCTGGTTGTGATCTCCGGTGGGGGTTGGAGGGGTTGTCCCTGCATAGCCTGGCGCTTTCTGCTCACGACCAGCGACCAGGGCACTAGTGTAGAGCAGGCTTGGACCATCTCACACTCAGGACTGGCAGGACTGGCAAGTTGAGGTTCAAAGCACTCCTGGCACCATGTCGCTCTAACTCACCCCCGGTTATTGAGTTCCCTGACATTTTACCCAATATGTGCTTTGTCTGCCTGACGGTGACTGCTGAAAGGTCCATAAATAAATTGTGGGCTCTCACCAAATCCTCGTGGAGAAGTTTGTTGTCATCCATCAGCTTAAGGAATGCTGGTTTACAGTTCACACAGACAGCCATCATCAACACGGAAGCGGAAGAAATGTATCATGTGTAACATGATACACATTGTATTACGTGTAACAATGTATAACATGTACTTGAAATACAGGCCTTTGCATTTTTTTAAAAAGTTGTTTTAAGATAAGTTTAGATGGTTGGAACTATAACGGCTGAACCATAGTTGCAGCCATCTATAGTTGCTACCTTCTGACTGTCACATGTTTTTTTTGCACAGTATCAACAAAATAATTCCTTAAGTGGTGGTTACACCACCTTGACACTTCAGGATGCTGACCTGACTGACATGATTCCCCAACTAATTATAATATTCAGAACAATGGTGTTCCATTACTTTTATTTACTATTACATAGCTCTAATGTAAGATTATGCCAAACTAGTTGATAGGGTGTTTTATCGAGAATTTCACCTTTTTTAAGCAAGTGTAATTATTTGGTACAAAGTTTTTATGGTTACACCACTTAGACATTTTTGCCATTATCCTTCAAATATTCTCTCATTATTGATTAAAACCAGAAATTTTAGACAAGGTCCTTAAGAAAACAATCTATGCAAGGAATTTGTAAGTTTATTTTCAAATTTTAACCCTTTTAAATTTAACTAAACCATATGGACACAAAAAAATTTGCGTCATGTTAATGACCCTTATATCAACTATTTCTACCTATAGTAATGTAGAAGTAACCAAAACTGAATATATTAACTTTATATATTTATTTACTTATTCCTCTGTTTGTCATGCTGTGTTTCATATATATAGTTACTGCTCTATAGTAATGGGCATACTTGTACATGTATTTCAGCATTATATTTCAATCGAATGAAATAATTAAGATGATGATAATGATAATAATAATAATAATGATAATAATAATAATAAGACCCCACTATCTTGATGCTGAGCATGTTCATGTGCGTAACATGAATATCCAAGGCATTTTTTTGAAGCAATGATTTTTACATGTAGTGTCCGAAACATCGCGCAGTCGTTCCTCCTATAGTTCACATTAGGAGGGTTGCACATGTCGTCATACACTGGAGCCAAGGTCCCGGTCTGACATGTTGGTTCATATTGTCCCCACTGATACATAACTGTCAGTGCTGTGCTGCTGTGATCACGTTATCGCCATAATTGGGTGTGCGGTTGTCGGGTGTATCAATAAAAGTGTTCAAAGTAAAGGCTTCTTTAGGATTCCCTATATTTTAAAAAACAGCAATGCAGAGAGGAGAGATAAAGTTTTATAAGGAGCACCGGAGACAATGGCTGCACAACAAACATACGCTGTGCCTTAGCCAGCCTGTTTGAGTCTGTCATTCCCTCTGAGTGAGACTACTTGTAAATATTTTATTAACTAATGAACCCAAATGTAATAACTTGACTCATTCTCGACATCAACTAACATCATAATGTTGTTTCTTCTTGTTCATTTGAAGAGAGATGTGAATGAAACAGCCTACATTTCTCTTAAATTAGAATCACTTTGTTCACTGCACACAAAATGGAAACAACTGTTGCTTCAAATATACACTGAAGGCAAACACACATGCTGTGTCTCAAATCGCGCACTTCTGCACTTACACTTACTATTTTGAGTGCTTAAGTGTGTTCACACTGACAAGTCTGACAAAATGCAGTGCACTACAAACACCCGGATGGTGCACTCAAAACAGTCAAAAAGTTGAGTCTGGAACAATGGACACTTCTCACCCTCAAGTCGCCAACGAACGGAAGGGGCGGGCTAAAAGCTGGTTCTACTTTTCATTCTAGGACTGTTAATTTGTCGCTTTATTAAGTTTAAAAAAAAAATTTCAGGCGAGAAAGTAACCATGTAGCTTCCAAATATATGTTCAGTTTATCAAAAAATGCCTATTTGGACATTTGCTCCACCATTTTCAGAGATGCAATACAATTTTTTGGGGGAGAAACATTTTTCAGAAAATTGATCAGAAAATCAAACAGCAAACAATAGCCGACAGATATTTCCACGTACGACGGTGATTGGCGGTATTTCTCCGTCCCGTTGTAATTCACCATTAGAGAGAAGAAGAAAATGTTCCAGATGTCATTTCCAGTAAGAGCACAACGGCAGTGTGTGATTTGAGACAACACTACCCTGTCGAAATTCGCGCACTGCGGGAGTAAGTGTACTGACAGTTAAGTGTACCAACAGAAAGTGCACTAACTGAAGTATCCGATTTGAGACACACTAACAGTGTAGATGTAGACAAGATGTAGTCTACAGTACTGTATAGTACAGTACAGGGAGTAAAGTTACATTACAGAGTTACATAATGGCTTAATGTTACAGTTACACGAAGCAAATAAGATTTAGCATCAAATTTATACTTGTATGTATGACAAAGACTACATAGTGAATAGTAATTGAGTGAACAAGTGAGCCATTTTCAACACAGCCACAGTTATGTACTTAGTATTTTGGCTAGCACTAGCTTGATTTCCACATCTTGCATAATGGGGCTTTCACTACGGTGTGATGACGTAAATGCAAGGTACTTATCAATGAAAGGGGGCGCAACATGGGCAGAATGTTTGTAGAGTTGGCAGCGTTGGCTTGACTGACAACTTCAACTGTTCAGAGACAAGTGTTTGTTGTAAGTTAAAATGATCCCTGTATTAGGCATTCTGATGTGTCAGAGCTATAAAGTTGAGTCAATCTATATATATCAGATTTATAGAGTTAAGTGAAATTGTCTAACCACTATGTCTTAAATACTTGCTGTTAAGTGTTTGCCCGGGACCGCATGAGGGAAAAGCTCAGACAAGGGACGCAATCTCAAAATGTTTAACATTGCACCCCTGGTAAATGGAAATTTGTTAATATTTAAGAAACTTTCAAAGCCGTGGTTTACATTATAAAGTAAGGGTATCATGCTGTCAATTTTACTCATTTAAGCTATGGAAAACAGTGCCTTACTGTGTTTGATTTCATGTTTTCTATACAAAAAAAAATGTGATGGTAAATCTGAGTTTGTTGAAAAATGCATTAATTGGCAATCAGAATACCATGTGGATTTAATTTGGTTTGTGTATATTCAAAGACTTCATCAAGCAGAAAATGTAATTTACATTTACGAATATATGAATCATTATTTCCTTTTCTTTGTTTGTTTGTATTTTGGAATTTTCTTAGTTTTCCAGTTTTTCCAGTCAGCTTGCACAGACTTTAAACTTGTTTGAGATTGGTAATCACAGTGGACATCCTGTCTGAATTTATTTACTTTAACTTAAGCCTGCAGGTCTGCTGGTAAAGTCATGATTTGATGGGACAGCCCAACATACAGGACTTGTCTTTCATTCACAACTTGTTCCTCTGTTTTAACAGATCTGTATTTTCAGCGCATTCCCCACCACCGAGTAATGCAGGGTGTGACTCCATCTGAACATCTATCTATCTGATCTAACTAACTATAAAATGGAGGAATCTCTATCTGTCTACATGTATATCTGTCTTTCGATTTTCTCGACAACCGTTCATCTCATCAACTTCACACTTGGCAGGTGTATTGCTGAGGCCCCAAGGAAGTGCAGTGTCAAGTGTTAAGTTTTTTGGATGAGCTATTCTCGAGAAGCTGCAAAATCGATATTCGCATTGTTGTCGTCGTGATTGACAGAATGAAAAAGGCAGAACTCAACTGCGAGGGCAGTGCAACACCCAATCTTCAGTGCGCACATGCACAAGTTTTGTAGTTCATGGTCAAAAAAAGCAGTGGTTGGGAGCATTTTGTGATTTAACTTTGTGAGATGAATGTGAAGTACATGTTAATTTCAACGCCGTCACCCACAGACTAATGTTATCAGAGCGGAGCAGCAAACTCCAGCAGTAACAAACAAGACTGACCAACACACACTGCAGCCTCCAGGAAGTAACCGTGTCCAGCTGCAGCGCTCGAGCCACAGCAAGCACTCGCAACGACAGGACCGTTTTTTAAAACACTATGCGGCTGTGTTTGTCAGGAAAAGGAGGTTAGGTTTAGGGTTAGGGTTCGGAATGGGCATAGCCATAAACTTAAACTGTGTTCATCACGGAAAAACAAAGGTCCTCTCGCTGCGCCTCCAAGCCTGCAGCCAGACGCTTCTCCCAGAAAGCTGAAAGCAGCAATACCACAGGCCAAGCAATCAGCACCTTCCAACAGGCCCAAAATGTGGCCAGCACTTTGGAATAAGGTCCATTTTCTTCGCAGTCAGTTGCTCTCCAGCCTACATCGTTTGCAGTTTTGCTATGTCACAGGGGTCTTGGTAAACTTCAGATTGTGCACACTCCATGAAAGCATTAGTACCTAAGTGCTCCACTCCGTTTGACCAGTTTGAACAGTACTGGCATGTCGCTCCATCTGGTTTCCAAGTAACAAGCAACTCCTCAACTTGAACGGAGCTGCCGCTTTAGACATTGCTAATATGTTATAAGTCCCCCCTTAATAGATTCTGACCATTCTGACTGGTTGGTCATCCTGAAGTGACATTGACAAGCGTCGTGTTGCAGCTTCAAGTTGAACCAAGTTCAACACACTATGAGATTTGTATGAAAGTGACAATTTATGAAATCAAAACGATCATCACAATTATGTACATTAATTGTCTTCAGTTCATATAATCGGAGTCACCCGATTATATGATAATTGGCACAGCCCTATTTATACATCCTTCTGTCAGAATTTAAATGATTGATTACTTCATTTATCAATCCATTAGTAAGGAAATGTTAATCATTCTTATTGAGCAAGTTAGACGTCATACCTCAAAACTCTGTGTGTCCACTTCCAAAAATAATTATATATACAAAATAAATCGATTCAATGCGAGTCAGCTTCTGACGTTGATCTAAAAGAGGGGATTTTTAATTACTTCCCACAGCAGAAGCCAACTGCCTTTATCCCTCACAATTCACCACGGTACCAGAGTGAGGCCGTTCGATGGCAATCCTGTTACTGAGGACAGGGAATATGTGGCACAAGCAGTCTAGACGTTTTGTTTTGGCTCACATATACTGTGTTTACATGCAAACAAGGAACCAGATTACTGTGAGTAACCGGGTCACGGCAAGAAATCGTGTAATGCATATACATGTGTTGCATTACAATGATACTCCAACAGTATACATGTGCTTCCCAATAATCGCTCAGACAATTTTCCTTAATACTTAATGAAGCTCAATGCCTCAGCCTCAAAACATAAAAACATAACACATTTGCCAAAAGTATTGTGTTACATTACTAATAACCTAAAAATGACACAAGGTTGGCCTTAAAGATACCAAATTAATACACATCACATTCTTTGAGGGATCACTAAGGAGCGAATACTGGTGTCATTTAGAGCCAATTTACTATTGTCTAAATCTGTTTTTTTCCTGCCCAAAGCATTCTGCAATATATGATGTATGTAATTGGACTCAACACTTACTTGTTTTTAGGGTTAAAATACAAACTTAATGTGCCAAACCTAGCTTGAAAATAAAGTTGTCCCAGCGAACAAAGACACTTTACATAAGAGGATACTGGCAGAGCCTTCCAGTTCTTCTTGTGGGTGTCAGGTGACTGACAGTAAGCAGACCATAAGAAATTGTGTAAACTGATGTAAAAAAAAAAAAAAAAAGGTAAAATGAAAATACTCAAGGTTGTACAATGTAATGTAATTAGGATAAAATAGAAACTTTGACAAAACATGCGTATTGATGGCATGTGTCAGTGGAAATGTGTGACTGTGAACATGTCTAAGCGTGCACATACACAAAACCATACACTCAATGCTTGTTTACAACAATCCTGATTAAGTCCTCAGAGAAAAGCTCTCCAGACGATTATACATATTGATGAGTGTAAAAACATAATGTCAGTGTAAAGACTAAAGATGTAACGCACAAAAAATATTTCAGGTAAGTGACATGCCATATTTCCTGCTGTTGTCCTCACAGAAATGATGTCTTGATTAAAGATAGTCTGATAATATATATGCGGTGAGATGAGTTACTTTACTTGAATTTAGACTTGATTTGGGGGATTTTTCTGTCAGTGCAAGTCTAAATTGAGTATTGGTCAGCCACCACTGAGAAGTAGTTTTTGAACGGATACCCTATTTGACATACATGAGCTGAAGTGACAGCCTACATTTAGGCATTTAGCTGAGACCATTATTCAATACAATCTTCTTCAATGCCACAATCATTACAAGCAACCAGTAGTAAGGAGGCCAGGGGTTAGAGTTCAGAATAGACGGAACATAGTCGATGTCCAGTGAAAACCTTGTATCTCCAGTTTTGGGGATTTCCATGTTTTTAGCATTTATCTGCTCCTCTGTGGGTCCAGAAAGTTCTGCAACCCTTGAGGTGATGAAACCTTACAAAACTAATTTTATAATTCGAAAAATGCACAGTTCTTAAGCTAAAAACTCTCTATCTTAGTTTCTGAAAAACTGACATTTTGGAGATATGTGGTTTTCACTGGACAGCAGCGTCTTGTGACCCTACAATGATCATGGACGTTGGAGATGTGCCTTAAGATAAATATATAGAAGAAGTAAAAAAAAAAAAAAAAATTTAAAAAAAACAAA
>OMKZ01055224.1:5062-32547 GCA_900302535.1 Neoniphon sammara | reverse complement strand
AGATCAACAATGAATCAATGTCAGGGATGAACAGGTCAAAGGCCTATTTACCAAAATATCCCTTTGACCTAGATTGAAATGTTGGCTTATGATTAAAAAAAAATGATAAGAGTGGGAACATGGATGTTTTGTTTGTTTGTTTGGGACACTGAAGTCCATGAAGGAAGTGAGGGGAGAGCATATTGCATGAAAAAGACTTTTCAGGTCATGATGGGTGGTGACATTGCCATCCTGAAGTGGGAAAATGACTTCAGTATATTCAGGAGGAGAAGAGTGAGTCTGAGGATGCAGGGACGAGAAAGCAAACTGGCCGGTATAGCAGTGTATTATTGCCTTTTTTGATGATTACACAATAGTGTTCAAATTAAGTGTTCAAATTGTGTTTATTGGTCACTTCACTGTATACACAGGTATAAAGGCTTACACAGTGGAAGCCTTGGATGGTTGCTCCATCCTATCTTATTAACCAAATGCAATCTAATCTAAAAATATAATGCTATCTAATCTAATATAATCTCAGTCTACAATAAACAGAAATTCTACTTTACTATTACATATCACAGTGGAGATACTAAGATAATATGAAGGTAACATGACCAAGACAGCAGGTAGAAAATCTCCAGGCAGAAACAAGTTTTAGGACCTCATCTGGGGGAAAGGATAGAGAGACAAGAGTTTAGTTAGGGACATTGGGGTCTGACGCATAGGACTGGACTTGGAGGAGTGACATAAGGTTGATTTTGTAGCAGAGATGGATGTGGGAAGGTGGACAGATTTAATGTGGGAAAGGTCATCCTATAAGTCAGTTTTGTGCCATCGTCTCCTCACGTCCCAGCAGCCGAGGGGCAGCTGAGGACAGATGAGCAAGTCTAGAAGAAAGGCAACAGAAATGATCAAAAGATAGAAGTGTGGAACCGACAGGTGTAGTGCCAAAAAGAGGAAAAGGTTAGAGGAGAAAAGTAAGGTGGAAGGACAGAAAAAAAAATGTTGCTTTACCAAGAGTCTAACGGGATTACGATAACAAAATTACAAAAATTTGGTAGGTTTTATCCATTAGTAAAATAAATGAAAAACAAAAACATATACATTTAAAAAAGGTTATAATTTGATTTCCCAGGAATAACTTTGAATGGGGAAGGGGAAATATATTTAAAGTTTAGATACAAAGGGCATTGTGCCGCTCCTGAATACCCCACTTTTAAAAGAAATTAGCAATGATTGTACTCATTTGTGAAAAATGGAAAAAATTAAGGCTTGACAGTGGTGCCTTTTATTCTGATGGGCCTATGGATAAAAATATCTAGGACATAAAGTGCATAATCTTACCCAATACCTTTAAATCATAACATAAGACACACAAGTTAAAAATACTTTTATTATTTAAAGGAATACAACATTTTGTGCAAAATACCCCTTTTCCCACTTACCCAGATTGAGACAAGATATTTGATACCATTTTCAAATCTGTATATCCACTGATTCGGTTCCAATGGTTAGCATTTCATGTTAGCTTAGAATAAAGACTTGAAGTCGACAGGAGTCATTAGCATAGCTCCGTCAAAGTGAAAAAAATAAACCTTAAAGCAACTTTGAAGCTGTATTATTTACACAATGTAAATAGATTAAATCGCAGACTCCAACAGAAACAACCATGTGTGCACACTATGATCACTACCAAAAAAAAAAAAAAAAACCTTCAACTTACACTTAGAAATCTACTAGCTGATTAAGGTGACCACCACCCTCTAAGCCCACCACACTGCACACAAGGAGCAGTGCTTCCACCACGCTTACTCCCTGCAGGGCTTCCCACTGCCTAAGGGAAAGGGACAAGACAGGAGAATACGATTCAGCTGGTTCAGGTTCACAACAATTGAAAACACATTCCAGGATACAATTACCAACAATGTAAAAGTCACACAATAATATCAAAACAAAGGTCGACTTCCAACAGTCTCTAATTTTAAGTCCAACTCCAAAACAATAGACCTTTTTCACACGACAACTTCTTCTCTTGTCAGCTATGAACATGCAGATGAAGCTACAGTGGGCCTGAAATCAGTGAGGATAGATGACTGAAGAGTAAATAAATGTCACCTGGTCCAGTGAATAGCGGTTTCTGTCTCAGCATCCTGAGGGCACGGTCAGAATTCGGCCTGAGCTGCATGAATCTACGGATCGATCCTGCCTGATGTCAGTAGTCAAAGCTGTTGGTGGTGTAATGATGTGGATTTTTTTTTCCCTTGCAGACACATTAGGCCCATTATTACTATTATTACCAACTGAAAATGGCTTGAATGCCAGAGGCCACAACAATAAATGAAAATGATAATCAATCTTTAATCGAATGCAGGCTTCCAGCAAGTTAATACACCATCATTTGAGAATGGTTCAATGAGCATGAACATGTCTTGAGTTTACTTTGTTTGCTTCCACAGTTCCCAGATCTCAACCCAGCAGAGCACCTTTGGGATAAGGTGGAACTGGATGTGAAAAATCATCACGTACTGCATAATGCTACTGGGTCAGCATGGGTTTGTATGAGTTGGTTGGCCATGGGCTGTAAACTTGTCTGTTTGCTGAGACCCCTGATGACCCACAGTTGAGAGGGCAATGCTAGTGGAGAATAAATCATGAAATTCTCTGAAAAGGCAATGAAATACTGATACAAAAGTTGCTGTATGATTTATATATAGAGTTAATAGACACCATAAATGATATGAAATGCTCCAACTTGTGTCTTGTGTCTTATGTTGTGTTTCAGAGCAATATGTTATATCCCAAGTGAAATTATAATATTATAATGTTATGTCACTAGCATCGCTTGAAATAAACACCCATAAACCTGCCAAATGTGGATAAAAATGTTAGCAAGTGTCTTTGTCAGTTCTACCAGCTGCGCTGGTGGATGAGGATTTCGGATGCAGTTTCTCTATGAACACAAAGATTTTTCAGTACTTAAGCTTGATTATCTCATTTTCTCCTCTCTCTCCTTTTTTTTTTTTTTTTTAAAGAGAACATGTACAACCTTTAATTGAGTATTGATTTGTTTCACTCTCCATACCTCCCTTGTTTGTTGTCTGAATGGCTGTGCGGTGTATGAGCCTCTTCCTTGTAAGCTCAAGCGCATGATAAATGTTACAAAAAGACCAAAAACATGGCTTTGCGGCATATTCAGAAGTATTCGTTTTTACAGTTAAATTATAGAGACATCTTGTCACCACAGAAGAGATTTATGACAGCTTTTACCCTTTTGCAGGCAGTAAGCAGTTGTTCACTTTTGAATGCACATCAAAAATGCTCCACTTATTACATCCTTGCAATTCTTTCCTCTTTTTTCCAAAATATTTTTTAGAGTTAGAGTTAATACTTTTTGATTTTAAGATTTTTTTTTTGTCATTTCTGCCCCTTTCCACAGCTAAAGTAGAGACAGGAAAGACAGGGGGGAGAGAGAGAAGAAGATATGCAGCAGAGGGTGTGGGCTGGAATCAAACCCGCGTTGCCGCGGCAACCATATGTGTAACGCACTCTACATGGTGATCCACGGGGGCGCTCCTTCATTCCTAAATTTTTGAGATATTCTGCTGACAGACTGTAAGACAGACAAACTAACTTAACTCCTTGGCAGAGATAATAAGGATAACTTAAAATCAACATCTTAAAATGCTTCTCTGCACTGGGGTATTTTAATCAATAAATTACAGATCTGATACAAACCCCACACTGTAATTGGATCTCAGACTTTCTGGGCAAAATGCCTGGCAGGATTTTACATCACTTTCAGGTTTGGAGACTGCATTAATCGCTGTCATTAGATGTTGTTCTTTTCTTGTTGTTGTTTGTCCACTGGTCATTTGATCATTTGCAAGTCAGATATCTCCCCATGGCGATACAAAGTGAATTTAACTACATATTTGTTCTCTAATACACTTCTTTTTAGTCAATGGTTTGAAAAGTGTCAGTCTCCTAAAAGCAACAATGCAGTTTTAATAATGACATAACTAGAATGTGATTTAGATTAAATCAATTACTGAGTTTACATGCACTTCAGTAATCAGGTTATTTGCCACGCATGGGCAGTTTTCTGTTCTCTCAAATGCATGTTAACGAGAAAGACGGTTTCCATAATCAGTGTAAGAGTTTAAGAGAAATCAAATTATTCGAGCTGGATTTCTGCTGGAGAAACCCAATTATCGGGCCATGTAAAGGGACAGATTTCTGACTGGCTTTTTACATGTGCATATGTGCAAGAAAAGAGGGTGGATAAGGAAATGGACACAATAAACACAGTAAACACACACTGTACAATGCTCAGGAGTGTTCTGCATGGTCATTGAAGAATGCTCAACAATTTTATGTCAACATCACCTCTGATGAAAATATAAGGAAATGAAAAACACATATACCGCCTCCTGCTGTAGGTCTCTCTCTCTCACTGTTCTGAGAGAGGTTATGATATACTGTTTTGTAATGACATCATGTCACCCTGGGGCTGATAGTGTGACCCTGGGACACTGTACTAGAAACCTGGATATCTGAGCACCTCGTGAATGCTCATTTTCCCTCAAGGCCTAAGATGGTCAGCTTAACACTCACACACTGTTCTTCCATTATCATGAGTCACTCCACAGACAAGGCTACGCGTACATCTGTTCAACTACAGGAAGACATACATTGTCATACACACTGGCCACTGAATGAACTTTTCATCCAGAAGCACCCTCAGTAGTCATACAGAACATACATATCATACACATACATATCATACAAATGACATACATAAGGCAGACACTACTACTTCATAAATGTGTGATGCATTTGGGCATTACTCCAGCTGTTTCTTATTCTGTTAAAATGTTACCACAAGAAACAATCATTGCCCGCAACTGGAGCTCATTTTCTTTTTTTGTACTTTATTTATATGATTCCACTGTTTTCTATGGATAAACCAAGGCCCAAAAAACAGCCAAAAACGGCCAAAGACATTTTCTTGCCTTCCGCAGGCTGGCTGCAAAAAAAACCTCCAACCACCACAATATAAGTCAGTGTGACCAAGGCCCCCTGGAGTCTGCAGTGTGCCAACCTTAATATTATAGACTAATTCAGTGATTAATTATTATTAGTAAATTAATGGATACATTTAAAAAATATTTTTTAAATGTTTAATTTTATTCACATTTGAATAATGCAATTAACGAAACTGTTAATACAAAATCACTAAAATATTCATTAAATGAATTTCATTATTTGTCTCTAAACTATGAATAAATTACTGAATTTATAATGGAGCTCTCATGAGGTCTCATTGCTTCTGCTGCCAGAGTGTGTACTGCGTTTTCTATTATTTATAGTGGACAAACTGGCTGCACGTGGTCTCATTAATAGAGTCATCTAAAAATGAAGTATGGCCCAAATTAAGTGTAGCTCAAATATTAAGTGTAAACAGCAAAACAATTGACAGAAAATGAATGGAAAAACATATTGGTAAAATGAATAATAACAGGTAAAATTTAAATGGCTTTTTAACAAGATAAAGACTCTAACAGCCATGCTAGTAGTCTGTGTAAGACACCAAAGTGGTTGTATGGGCTGTCTGAGCAAATGAGTGAGTTAATGACATTGTTCAGATGTTTTGTTTTGTTTTGTTTTGTTTTGTTTTGTTTTGTTTGTTTGTTTGTTTGTTTGTTAACAGGTTGCTTTGTTGCAGTGAAAAATCATTCTTTAGAGAAATGCCTGGCTAAGTGTAGGGGCATACCAGAGGACTTTTTAAAATGCTTTGCAACATGCACATAAGAATGGATGTCACATATTTTAATATGACTGATATAACTGAGATTATCCTGCTGGCTCCTGATACATCACTGATGACAAGAGATCAAATAGAAACATTAATGCATCATGTATATGGAATTCATGAAATTCTTTGGTGGTGGCAAAATGTATTTCCCTCACTTTTCACATGCAAATACACTTTGTGCTTATTTGCATTTTAAGACATTGTACCCATTTCACCAAATTTCGGGACATCAGGCTATATTTAAGATAGAAGTATTTTCGCTTTTTCACTCACAATGCATCCATCCAATGATCTGTGCGCTCCATAAAAACATAATAATCATAATAATAGAGTATTAGATGTGCACATTGTAATTGGAATGCCAATAAATGCTGAAAGCCACAGTTAAAGAGGATTAGTATGAATAGCACAAATCCTTTTTGCAACTCAATGGACGAATAAACAGAGTGCTGAAATTCCACTGACAGAGCTTTTCATGAAATTCTCAAAGGACCTTGAGTATAAAAATGTCAACTGCATTAATCACCTTCTTTCTGTAGTTTTTTTTTTCTTTACTTTTATCTATTAAAGTAAGGTATGCTGAGCATGTCCACTCCTCTTCAGCAAAGTCCCACATCACATTCATAGTTACACATATCCACACCTGGGAGTTACCTGGTGCAGTCAATCTTTTCGACGAGTGGCCACTCATCATTTTAAATAAATCTGTAGTGATCCCAATTTAACAGACCACTAGAGAGCCAATCCAACCAAGCTTAAAAAATAAAAAAATGAAAAAGCAAAACCAACATTTATGGAGCTAATCTTATCCAGTTGGCAAGAAAAACATATCACGAGCCGTGTTTCTGATCTTGGTATCAGTGGTAGTGACTGCCACTTCATTATTTACCTGTCCTGCTTGTATATGAGACTAAAGAGAACTCAACCCCTTTTTGGAGTTAAGGGAATTCCCAGAAGCTGGAGTAAACAAGCCTTTATGCAGGTTCTCTGCCACTGTAGAATATATATATACATATTTAAAGGAATAGCTGGTGGTTCCTACACCTTACAAAAGGTTCTTATTAGTGTAAAACTCATGCTGATTGCTAGTCAAAGCTAACTAAATGCTGCTCTCCAAAGCCAAAAATATTAAATAAACTTAGATATTTAAACGTAACACAATGTTGTTGACATCAGCTGGAAGTTTGGAGTACGTGACCTGGACAGGTATGAAGAGCTATGACTTCAAACTAGAAGGGAATCATGTACAGATTCCAGCCAACATGCCACACAGTATAAAAGTTTTCTCTATTCTGACCTCCAAATGGATATTTGACCCTTATTTGATATACATTAAGAATCTCTCAATAGAAGCTGTGCAAAAGCAAAGGTCAGCTAAAAAGAAAGTGGCATCATTGTATTGGCAATATGATGTTTACAACAGTCATGGCCTTCAGCATGTTCTGTGAGCAGAGAAAAGTCTGTGTCATGGAGCGTTTTTTCTTCTTCTGCAGCACTGTGAGCATGCATGAACCTTAATTCAATCACCGAAGAGACTAATTTGAATGAACAAAACGAGAGAGATTTTGCTGAATGAAATGAAACATTTGTTACTCATGAATAGATATTGGAGAAAGGCTCCCGCGGATGGTTGGCACCATTTGATAAGGGGGAGAGGATGATACCCATGAGAATGGCGCTCGGGATCCCCCCTTGTGTAACACTTAGGAGCCTTTATAATGGTGGTGGTGGGGAGGCAGAGGGGTGCATTAATGAACCGGACGTGAAATGACAACCCAGGCAAAAAATGAATGAGGTATATGTATAGAGAAAGAAAACTTAGTGAGTGGGAAAGCAGAGATTCTAATTGTTTCTCAGGATGATGGACATTGACCGGCAGATGAGCTGAAAGGTCACCTGAGAAAGAATTAAGAATATTAATGAGCCCGTGGGAAAATGGAGTCAACTCTACTAAGCTACAAATGAGCCCAGTGAGAACGGGGCAGCCTCTGATAGGCTAATGTGGTAGAAGGAAGAGGAATGAGTGACCCTGTGAAAGCTGTGCAGGTAGTCTGATGTTAAGCTACATTCAGCTCACACGTGCTACCAATAACCTCCTGACAAAATAACCTGTTTGATTGGAGGAGAGCAACAGAGCCAAGAGAGAAAAAAGATACGCCCAAGATGGCAGTGGTGGTTTCAGGAAGCGGACAAACTAAGCAGACAGATGTCATCTCAGAGAGTCCAGGACCAGCTGCCACTGAGACCCTGTGTGGGAGAAGAAGGCCGGCCACCTGGAAACCAGCTCTTCAGTCGAGAATGGGACCAGTGTTTAACCCCACCCTGCTAGTTTTTAATTTCTTGTCACTGTCATCTAAAAATCATTAAAAATAAACTGTTGGACTTTTGCTTCTGTGTATTGTATACTTGATAACAGACTAAAAAGGACCCTGTTCATCTCAGTGACATGGGCAGGCATTCCTTCCACTTCAGTAATTAGTATTTCCTATTGTTTAATATTTTCAGCCCACAGTAATTTTTTACATTTACATGTTAGGAATTCTGATTACATCTACTAACAATTAACAATGAATTGAGCTTAAATTCCTAACTAGTCAACATTATAATCAACCAGTATTTGGGAGTGCAAGAATGACTTTAACATGGCTAAGGCACAGGTATAAAAAAATAAATAAATATTATATTTCTCTTTTGTATGTTAGAAAAGTAATATGAGAAGATAATGGGCGAAAATGTAGGGTTTCCTCGAAACAGGACAGTATGATGGTCAGATGTAAACAGAGGAAGAAAGAAGAATTGTAACTTCATTTAGGGGGAGGATAAGGTAGAAGACAGAGGGATATAAAGTTTCTTGGCGAGATGAGTTTTAGGGTTACAGGGAATTTAGAGATTGACATTTGTCTGTATTGAGGTGGGAAGATCATTCTGCCACTGCGGTACATTTTGTCATTTCTAGAACAGCAAAGATTTGAGGCTGGATTGAGGAATGGAAATCCATATGATGTGACTTTCTGTGAGAGCAGCAATGTATATTGAACTTGCAGTCTGAAATGTCAGACATAGAACATTATATTTGTGTAGGATCTAGGCCTGAGCCATTTACTTCATCCCCCCTTGTTGAGTCCTGTAGTCGCAATCAAAAATAACCCACACAACCCCGTCTCAGAATCCAGCGCCTCCTCTTTACAATCAGCCTGTAGAGCGTCCTTAACAAGGCCTTGCTGTGAGGTGCAGGGAATGAAATGAACCGCAAAAATGAACCACTTGTAGATCTTTGTATGCCTGTGATTCAGCCAAAAGACCAACATATATTCCATTTTCTTATGCCCAACTGTGTACATATTTCTGAAGAGAAAAATGTGCTCAGGCGCAGACAATTGATCCATTTAACATGACTATGAAGCTTATAGGCTAACAAGTTTTTAATTCAGTTCAGCTCCATGTTTATGTTGGCATTACAATTAAAGGATTTAGATAGGATGTTGAGTAGAAATAGATATTCATAAATCGAAACAATAACTTTAATAAACATTATAACATTTTCCAGAGTAAATTGGGAAGAGGCCTCCATAACCAGCTTGTGGGTTTATGCTGTCTTTTAAGAATTAGCCAAGAACATGAGGAAATTTTCATTTCTCAGAGTGTTTTCTTTGATCGTGGTGAATACCTCTGTGAGAGGATTAAACTGTCATTTTAGAGAGATATGCCTCAGAGGGGAATAATATAAATCTTCCAGTTCCCCATAGTGAGATCCATAACCTTTCGCATCTAGCCACTTTCTGGCAACATGAATGAAAAATGCAAATTCCACCACATTTATGCACTTTGTCACTACTTGTCATGCTTGGCACAACATGTCAGAATTCACTGATGTGACAAGAAAGAGAAGGATTTACGGCCATGCAGAAAAAAAATATTGTATATGAAAATTCAAGTTATGTTTTCAGTAAAGTGTATAGTGTATAGCACAGCTTTATGGCTGGGGCTATATCAGTGTTATAGCAACTGGAGCCTACTGCCATGACAGTTCAGTCTGGTCTATCTGTCTTTTGCTGTCAGACACTGCTGCTACAATTCCCTTCGTCTCTCCTTCCCACCTGCCTCATAAAGTATCGTACACCCTGGAGAGGAAAGATTAATATCCAAAGAACAGACATGGTTCATTCACTCTTCACTTCAAGAATCGTGTCCTCCATTTCCAGATGATCCCTGCTTGAGTGACAGGTCGGGCAGGACAGGAAGTAACAAGGGCAAATGTCTCGGTGTTCCAGCTGTCACTGTTATTTAGGAGCAAGACAAATCGAGTTGGAATGATCTGGGGTGGCAAGTGGGCCTAGTCAGAGGCTTAATGAGCCTTCTGGTTTCCTGTCATCATTTCAGATAGAGCCGACTCTTCCAGGTGGGGTTAAACAAAGTATGAAATTAATTTATGAATATTAATGGACTTCTCCAATGAACCTCTGCTA
The DNA here is from genome assembly GCA_900302535.1 of Neoniphon sammara. NCBI lineage: Eukaryota > Metazoa > Chordata > Actinopteri > Holocentriformes > Holocentridae > Neoniphon > Neoniphon sammara. The sequence continues at coordinate 22,284 of OMKZ01055224.1, read as the reverse complement.
ATCCACCTGGATTGTTTGTAGGGATAGTGTTGACGGTGATCTGAGCTGGCCCCTTTAGATTGTTTATCTGGCTTGTTCACGGTGTGTGAATGATTAAATCATGCATATTGCAGCTCTTATTATCCACAAAAGTCTGCCATCAAGTTTCTCAAAAACAGTCACAAACACATGCACATTAAGAGATAAAATATAAGAAAAGATATAACCAAGCAAACAAATCAACACCAAATCTACCTACCTACCTACCTACATACATACATACATACCTAACCAATCCAAACCAATATCCAAGAGGCATTGCACATAAATTCCCAAGCATGTCTCAACACGGCAGTGAAAAGCTCTGACTCAGCTGCAGAGTTTGAGCACCTCTCCAGAATAAAAAAATATTTCTATCACCAAGTAGAACAAATGCAAGGGAATTTGTTGGTGTGACAAAGCACAGAATTTAACTTAACATGGTGCACAGGCTCACACAAATACAAGATCTCACATATACATGCGTGAGACACACACACACACTGTGATGGGGTGCTGCTGTTAGTTTGAATACATGTTATTTCTGTTCTGCTGGGTGGGTGAGGCACCATCAGCCTCGTTCCCATTTGGATCTATCCTTGCCCTCATTTTTGTTTTGTGGGCGGCTTTCTTCTGGTTGTAGATCTGGTCCCCACTTTGGTTCTGGTTTTGACTTTTGTTTTTGGCAGTATTATTAGTAAAATTCCTAAGGTGGGTGTATTTTAGAAACCTGTTGTCGTTTTACAGCTTCCGTGGGTATGACACCATCTTTTCAGAAGCTCTTTACCTGGAGCTCTTTGTTTGTTTAATCGTTTATGTGTTTGCTATTTCCCCGTCCTCGTGTGAACACTCTGTCTGTTTGTTCTGGGAGGACACAACATTCAGCGCCTGACTAAATCATACCAGACAAAGGTCCAAGAAAATTAACTCCAAACTTTCATTTGGATACTGTCATCACAGCCATTTAAAAGATGCCCATTTTAACAATCAGTGGAAGTTTCCTTTGAATTAATTGACATTTTTCCTGTGACCTTTTCCTATGAAGAATTGAAACACTGCGAGACAGCAGCTCTTAGTAGAATTAAATTAGTGCTGAGTAAAGCCTATTTTATCCTGGCCACTGCCTCAGGATGCATAGACGCTGCCATGGAATCCAGACATGGCATTTAACTCTGAGCTGCACCTCAAACTTTATTCATCACACCAAATAAATGGAACAATATAGGGGACTGAAGCACTTATACTGATAATGATAACAGAGAGAAAAGGCACCAGAGTAATACCTCACTCCAATTCTGAAAGAACATAGTAAATTCAACTAGTAAAGTTGGAAAGAGTTTCACTTCTGTCTGTTTTTCAGCAAGATATCTCAAAAAGTTACTGACATATTTGGCTGAAACTTGGTGTGCAGATGTCCCTTGGCCCAAGGATCAGTTGAATACATTTTGTGGTGATGTGGGATTTCTGCCAACAGATGATTTTTTTGTAACTTATGGCCCTTTTTGACTAGCGAGGGTAACCAGGAACTTTCTGTAACCTGGGACTTGCCAGAACCCGTGAAGCTCAGGGACTGCCTTTTGTTTCCCTTTCCGCTGTATGAAGAACCAATCGTGAAAAGCAGGAGGTGCCCCATAAAAAAATCATCGTTTTAATCCTTTTGTAGTCTAGCTTCATTTTTTTGGTCACAGTTTGGCTGTGTACTCCATGCCCAGCTCTGCCAAACTCACTGCAATTTTTAAACATACTTTTTTCATGTCTAACAGTCGAGTCGAGCTCCCGTGAATACCGTAAAACTTTGAGGAAAAGCCAAGTCAAACAGTCAATCCAACCAAAACAGTTCTGATTAACCTATTTGAAACCCTGCTTTTTGACAGATTATATCAGCCTCTGAAGCTTTTTGCCCACCAGCGTTTTTGCCCCACCAAGCAGGAGGCAGCTTGTCCTCATGCTTGCCAGTGAAAAAGCAGCCTTCTCCAGGCACTGTTGCTGCAGTCGCCTCTGTGACGAGTCTGTTTAGCCATCATGTCCTGCTTGCTTCCTCAGGACAGTGCCAGCACTCTGATTGAGTTACCGGTATGCTGTTTATTAGATAATGCACACAATGCATTTGAGGCATCTACTTTATTTTCCCTACAGTAAATATTGATAAGGTCATGCACCTATCCGTTTGTCTAACTTGAAGTTTGCATTGTTTTGCATTTATTTTTGCAGCTTTTTTTTTTTTTTAATTTTTGCAGTTTTTTGATGCTTGCTGCTTTGTGTTGTAGCCCTCTGATGGCGTATATTTACGGCAGTGTTGTTAAGTCAACACCTCCATTGTTAGCTGTCATCTTGCTGCTGTCTTTGCTGGACCCCCATTGGGCGGAATGCCTAGAAACTTGAATGTCACTGACTTACTGACTTTTTTTCAGAAATAATAAGTGTTGACAACTAAACATTGCTTGGGTCGGGGTCCGGCAAGCACAGCTCTGGCTGTTCTAGTTTTAAATATGTCCCTCTCTGTGCCTTTAGTTGCATTCAGGCTGGTGTTATGTGCGCGCCTCCACCTCCGTATCACCACCTCATCTTCGCAGATTCATCAGTTTCATCAGTTTCATCAGCCTCATCAGCATAATAAGAAATCATCAGCCACCATCACCACCCGTGTCTGGACTCCATGGGGGGATTTTATTATTCTGCTGCTCGAGGCTAATGCCCCTCAATCCAAACTCTCCCTGTAGAGTCTAAGCGCCAAAGACTATCTAGACCAAGACTTAATCATCACTCATCTGTTATAATAAGCAATTATCTTTACTTCATTCACTTTGTCTCTCCTGATTGAAATAGTTTTACATTCAAGTACTGCTTTGTTAAAAAAAATCAAGCCTGACGGATCAACAATAAACAAACATAAAATGTTATGAGGGCTGCAGCTTTGAATTGTACAGTGTTGGCAGAGGTTTGCACTCTCTCTTCTGAGTGCCTTGTAGTTATTCTAAATATTATAATGATGTATGATGTGTTCTGTATAATTAGCCTTACGTCATGTAATTGACTTGCAATTAAGCATGAAGCATTAACGGTTTGTTTTCTGCATTAACATAATTTTCTGAGATAGAAAGGCAAGAGAGGGAAATAGGCTGATGGTGTCTCCTTCATGCCTTAAAACTAAATGGAAAATGAGAGACAGAGAGAGAGATAAATGACAAGCAGATAGACAGATTGAGACAGACAGATGGGCAGAGGCAGACAGACAGCAGACAGAGAGACAGAGGAACATTTGCTTCCCCTCACATGTGACTGATTATTTCTAAGTAGAAATCTTTGAAAACTCTGATTGCCTTTCACTGTGCAAATGATATATAGGACAATTTGGTGGTGGTGAGGGGAACATGGTCAGTGCGCAGCAAAGGTCTCATTCTTTTTCGTTGGCCAGTCTGGGTCTGACGGAATGGCAACCTAACAGTTTCTGACAGAGAGAGCTGGAAAGCAGAGCTGCAGCCTATTTCAAATATTGGACATCACTGAGGATAATTCAGTCATGCAGTTTACTTCTCTTAATCAAGATATGCAACCAATGGTGACACTGGACATTTTGGCCCACTGACGTTTTTCATAGCTGTGAATCAATGATACTCTCAAGAGGTGTGGTTGTACTGGTGTTGGAGAGGATTTGAACTTGAATGACGCAAATCTAACCTGGACACAGAAACACATGACTGCATGCGAAGAGCAAACTTTTGAACACTTCATTTTGGATCACCACATCTCCCGTGGCTTTAAATGTAGCCATTTTGGACCCTTGCATTAGGATGGTAGGACACATCATCTAAAAGCAAAGAATTGTTCAACTCTAAGAAAAGTAGTGGAGATGATGTATCTGATATGTAAACGCTGGTCAGTATTCAAAGTTTTAAAAAGACTTGTGAAAGTGCAAGGCCATTACTCACCAGATGACATCATATATTTCTACCTCGGCCAGCACCCCCATTTATTTTCATTATTAGAAAATGTACACTTATCATATTTCACAGTCCATATTCAATAAGTTGGGATATGAAAATGCAGGGTAGCCACTGACAAATGGCACTGCTCAGCCACAGTCACGGAGCAGAGAGGAAGAGAGCGACAGAGAGGGAAACAGACAGACAGACAAACAGAAGGAGGTCAGATCTCTGACATAATGAATGCAGACCTCTGCAGTGTTCATCATAGAGAGCATTAAGATGAACTGTTGAAGCAGTGAGCTGTGTAATACAACCAGACGGCCAACGAAAGAGATAGCATTTGGACCCTAAGAGAGTATTAGACGCTACCTCTGAGGAAACACAAAGATAGAAAAAGAAACAGCCTCCATAAACAATTCCAACTGGCTACCTGTTGAAGGTAGAAAATGATTTATTGTTTCCCACTCACACTCTATTAAATCGTTTGTGTAAAGCAGCCAGCATATGGTATCTCTGAGCAGCTGCTGCTGTAGGGAATATTTAGCTAAAGAATTCATTTACCATTTTGATTCGGCTCCCTGTGACAGGTGTGGAAGAGAGTTTTTTTTTTTTTTTTTTTGAGAGTTTTGTAAGTGTAAAAGCTTCTATAAGACAACTATCTGAAGGAGTTCAACTGCAATGTGTTTTTGCAAATTGATTATATATGAGATGTAATGAGATCTCTGTTCAGAGCCAATCAATTGGGAGGTAATTGCGCTGCTCAGTTCAAGGTGAGCCTGTCCTTACTTTGATCAAGTGACAAATGTTCAGAGCTCAACTGCTGAATCCCAATTCAATCTGTGGCTCCTGAGGGCAGAACAATAAGATATATGAGGTCAGGTAGAGTTTCTTCACAGCATAACTTAGTCTAACTACTTGTTGTTGTCCCATTTAAGTTGTGTCCACGTACTGCTATCCCGAGCCCTCCTCTTCTTTTTGTTTTCCTCCTGTAGAGCATTTTGGAGCCCAGCAGTGCTGGGTAATTTGTTATTATAAGATGTTTCTCTCTCCATTTCATTTTTTTGTCACCCAATCTGTTGAGCAAAAATGTTTTGTTATGTAAAATAATGTCTCCAATTGGCTGCTGTAATTTGTTGTCACCCTCAATGAAATTTGTAGGTGACTATTGGTCGTCTATGTGCATTCATTCATTTGTTCGCTCATTTGTTATTGAGTTGTTTATCTTTTCCACATGCAATATCTCTGATAGCACTGATTGAATTCTGATGAGAGCTGGTGGAATGATGCATCTCAAAACTGTGCTCCGGCATTTTCAAAATGACACTGATTAGCTCAATGATGTAAAAGGGGAATGATGTTTGGGTTGAAGGAAGCTGAATTGAGCCAAAACATGAAATTTTAGAAATGGTACTATGAAAAAATTAAGGTGCAATAGTCAAATATACCTCAGCAATCATAAAAAAAAAAAATAATAAATAGCTGAAACCACAATCCGGTTTTGAATTTAGTTTTACTGCCACAAAACTGTTGCAAAATTATAGTTCAGCAAGTTGAATTACACATAGTTACACTAGTCCCCGGTTTTTGTTGCCATATTTGTTTATGACCCCACCCCCCCCACCACACACACACACAGACACACACACACACACACACAAAAAACAAAAACAAAAAACAGCTTGCGAGAAAAGATGACTTGTGTGGATTGGTGCAGGATGCTGCATGGCATCATTTACCCAGGCCAGTAATGAGGATATGATTCCACAACTCTCCTGGGCCAAGGAAGGTAGGAAGGAGAAGGAGAAAACTTAGAGGAGAGGATGAGAAAAGAGGAGGTGAGAGAGAAAAATGAGAAGAGGATAGAGGAGCAGAAGATAATGGTGTTTGTGTGGAGCTCCTTCCCACCACCGGAGTCCCCAGGCTCTGTTTGGACCCGCACACAACAGAGGCAGCATCTGCTCCAGGCTGCAGGAGATGGAGGGAGGGAAAAGAATATAAATGCTGTGGAGTCTGAAGAGCATTACCGATCAGACAACATCCATTCATCTTGTCTTTTCTTCATCATTTATTTCCATGGTTGTGATTATGATCGATGTAACACGCCTTTACGGTGCCCTGGTGACTCCATGGTTTAAGGCATGTACCTAACCTTAGCACCCTGGGTTCAGATGGGGCCCAGGACCTTTGGCCCTGTTCACATTTGGTCTCAGGTGATTTGATCACAAACGGACAGCAGGGACAGATCAATATTCATATCTGGCATTATCACATGTCTCAAATCAGTCTCCAGTGACCATTTGTGATCAGATTTGTGATTACCGCCTCAGACGCATCAGAACTATCTCTTGCATTTCTTTTCTCACTTTGATTACTCCAATTCCCTCCCATCCCTTCTTCCTCTTCTTCCTCCTCACTACCATGTTTTAACTACCTTCTATCTTTCACTGTCTTCTCAATATTCACCATTCATTCTGTTCCTGTTCCTTATCTCTGGCCAAACGAATTGGCATCTGTCACACAGTGGCACAACTTTCAATCTGATGCTTGGATTTCCATCAAATTTGGCAAAAAGTTTGGTCACGGGCCAATCACGAAATGCCTAAATTTTTGTGCCTCTTGGCCAAAAGGGGGCGTGGGAGCGGCCATAGCATATCACAGTGTATTAAGTGGTACAACTTCCAAACAGATGCTCAGATTTCCACCAAATCTGATTGGGAGGTTGGCCAAGGAAGACATTATCCATCACCGCATTTCAGCTGTTAGTACTGATCAAAGTAGGGGGAGTCGGGGTGTGGTGGGGGGAGGGATGCACCATTGGTGGGGCGAAACGTGTACTTGTTTTTTTCCTTTTTGATAAGACACACCATGTCATTGCAAAAACAAACTCCATTCAAATTTAAATTCCATGCCAACTGTCCGCTCTATCAAACACTCCTTCCTTCCATGAAGCAACAAAGTGGTTTTCTGATGTTGCTGGGGACACATTTGGACGCATTAGCGTTCACATTACAAATACTATGTATCCCTGGTTGCATCTGAAGGTGGTTTGAGTGACTAACTGAGCCACATTTATACTTGTACTTAGAGCTGTCCACTTGTGATGAGATCACCTGAGATGCATGTTAAAACCAAATGTGAATGGGATTTATGTCACATGTCACCCCCCTCTATCTTTTCCCCTTTCCTGTCTCTCCCTTAACTTCACAATACTGGGACTGGAATCTCTTACCCTCTCTGTGTTCATATCAGCCTGTAACCATCACACAGGAGAGTGGAGGCTTGACACCATAATCAATCTCGAGACCAACTCAAAACTGTAGAGGCACAGAGCCTGATCAACCTGAATTTACATTTTGGACAATCTCCAACCACTGACTAAAACATTCATGCTTCTTTGTCCACATCGAGGCACCATTTGTTTCTACCTTTGCATTAGTCTTGCTCTGATAAGCAGTTGAGAGATGGAGTGTGCACCTATGATAAAGCGAGCAAACAGTAGAAATACTCTAATCACTACCGCCCACAGGGAGTCAGTCAGTCAGCGAGTCCTGAGCCTCGCATAAGCAGCAATACTGGAATTAATCACCTGGAATAAAGTAATGTCTGCATTTTCCTTTTTTCATTTGTCAAAATGACGCAGGGAAAACAAGGCTACCAGTGATGATTAAGTACACTGTATTTGACACCTAATACGTCTCAGGTCTGATAGATGGGCGAGAGAGAGAGGAGAGAGTGGTCAGGAAGAGAAACTGTTTGCAGCCATGTTCTCCGCTCCGCTCCAGACAGACTTCTGGGAAATATCAGAAAGCAGGAGAGTGATGCCACAAGGCCGATGGAGTCGAGCCGTCTTCTTCTTCTTCTTCTTCTTCTTCTTCTTCCTCACAGTCAGTGGCTTTAAACAAATGAGTGTTCAACGCGTGACAATAGACATGAAAACAAAGCAGCTGCTCTGCTCTCTGTGTCACTTATTGTCCTTTTCTTTTCGGTACAACTCTGACGTTCTTATCTGCCCTCTGGCTACACGTGGCAGCTGCCCCCGACAAGAAGCTGATTTATGAGTCAATTTGTTCCTTCTCCTGTCAATGATGCATTCTTGAAAGGCACACCGCTTGATGTTAGAGCTGGAGAGCAGAATTTTTAATTGCTTTTGATCGAGTGATCAAGTTTTAGAATTGCAAAATCTTGAAAACGGCGCACCATCGTACTTTGACAATTCAACCAATCTTTATGACAATTTAGTAAAACAAACCAAATCAAGTCAAATTTATAGAAAAGAGACAGTATCCAAATGACAGCAGTGTTTATCAAAAACTTATTAAAAAGAAACAAGCATATGCTCTTGCTACCTCTCTCTCTCTCTCTCTCTCTCTCTCTCTCTTTCTCTCACACACAAACACACACACACACACACACACACACACACACATACATATAGAGCTTTGCACTTGGCTTTCCTCAGCCACGCTTGCCCTGACCTTAATTCTTATTTGGGATGAAGCCATACAAAATCCCACAACAACAACAACAACAACAGATCCCTGCTGATTTCTGCTGTGACCCTGACATGACCTGCCGTCTTGGCAGTGTGACCACGTGTGTGTGCGTATGTGTGTGTGTGTGTGTGTGTGTGAGACAAACTCCTGTCATGGAGGATTACATTGGAATTCCAATCTGATCCTCCTTCCATTATTTTATGTGGGGAACTGGAAAATAGCCAGTCACCTCCATGTGTGACTGAGAGGAGGGAAAGGTGAGCAAGTCATTTCCTCTATTAACCTGAAACAGGTTTTGGGCAAAATAACATTTCCTCAAGGGGAAAAAAGGCTGTATGCCTGGTCCTGAATGAACAGTTAACATCTGCATTTCTTCATATTTCGAAAGGGCTTTTCCCAAAGTTCTACATAAAGAAGTTTTTACTAACCTTACAATTCTTTTCCACTTACCTCCCCACTGGATAGATTTTTTTTCCCCCACAATGAATTTTCAGCTAATCCTTATATCAGCAAAAACACTCCTAAAATTTCTTGGCTTCCTGTGCATCCCATAGCAGTTTTAAGTCCTGATCTGCCCTTTAACATGTGCTTTTGGCATTGTCAGAATATTGTATGACAAAAATCCCTGTTTGCCACAAACTATTTTCTGTGGTAAGATGATTCTAGCTCGTGTGCTCTTAATGCATATGTTCACATATGTATATACCCTTAATTTGTGACACATTACAAATGTATAGTGGTATTTCCCTAACAAACCTGTGAGAATAAGCAAGAACTTTTGTGTCAGCGAGACGATGGTTTGCACTAGGAAATGTCGCTGCCACACGCTCAGGAACTTCCAGCGAATGCAGTGACAACTCTTGTGCAAGAAGGAGCAATGTTTTATGAGAAATATTATGGCTTGTGTATTCATAAATTTTATTGATCACTATTAAGTCCCTACCCTTGTCCAATAATATCCGTAAGAACACTATTTCTTTTATATACTGGGGGAGACAGAAATCACCCCATTTGTAGGTGCCCCTGCATTAACCCTCTCCTTCCTAATGTGCTCCTTTAAACTCAGTCATCCTAGTAGTACATCAACCTTTCCACCTCTCTCTGAATAAAGATCATTAAATCCTCGCCTTTCCACTTATGTACTAAAATCCAACATCATCTCTATAGGTTTGAGTTTTATTAGAATAGGGCTTAGGAGACTACTGTCAGTATCATGAACAACTCCACAGGGGGTCAGACAGCAAATATCTCTTTCAAAATGCCCATAGAGGTGTGACATCACTGTCATTTTTAACAGAATTCAAGTTTAACAGTTTGGTCCTAAGTGTAGCCAAATGCAAGTCGAAGTGCAGTTCATAAGGTGGTTTTACCAGCAACGTTGTGTCTTGCAACATCACTTTTGTGCACCACTTGAAGACATATCTTTAAAATTTCATGTGGCTTTCATCGAGGATTTTGCAAAAATAATAATTTCACAAGGCTGAAAGAGCAACTTGAGAAAAACACCGACTTCAGAGATCAATAAGACTGTCACTATGCAGAGCACACAGCATCATGTAGCAGAGTCATTGATTTGATCGTGTTTTCAATGCTCCCTCAGTGTTTAGTGATCTTTATTTTGCTGCACATCGGGGACCTGCATTTTCAGTGTACAGCTAATATTACAGTTAAAGGCCTACATTACACTACTGTTATAAAACATTACGGCAAACCTGGTACGGTAGAAATTATAGCTTGATGAAATGTATGGAGACACCCCACTTAATAACGAGAGATACCACTTTATCTCTTCTTTACTGCCAACCTTCTTGGTGCAAGTGGACTTCATATAAAAAAGGCACTATGACAGCACACGCATTACATCACCCCTGTTTTATAGCTGAGATACAGTGATAAATGTATACACAGGCCTTTCTATAACAGAAAATGGGCAGCATATCTCATACACAATTTTACCAGGCTTATGAAAGAGAATTCACTTAGGAGCATTTAACACCTTTCCTGTCTCGGAAAGCCTCATGAAATAAATACAACTGCAACACTGCACTACAACATGCAGATCTGTTTGGTCAGTTCAGTGTTACAGTAATTTTCCTGGACTGTCGTAGTTGGCGTCAGTCAAGCAGTGGTAGTCGAACACACAATGTTGGCAGTGCTAATGAAATATGACCTCAAATAATTGAAGTTGTCTATTTTAGGGAGGCTAGCATTTGAATGCAAAACCACATAAAACTGTCCCCTACAGAACTGCCACTGATGTCCCCTCTATATTTATCAGTAAAAAGTTCTGGTCTGGTCACCATCATTGTGCATCTTAACTGACACATTTTGTGGTAGTGAATCTCCTTGCATATTTCTAGCTGGTCTCTTTTGTACATGTGTACATCTGTAAAAGATGACAACAATAAAGTAATAATAAAAATTTATGACAAATATTCATGCCCATTTTCATTATGAACTAATGACAATGAACTAACTCATGTATCCTTCATCTCATAATGATTTTCTGTCATATGTTGCAAGCTAATGACAGTCATTATTACTGTCTAGTTATTATTATAACTACAGAAATTCATTTTTTTGATTGATTGATCCCTCTCCCCCGCCTCTCTCTATTAGTTGCACCTGATCTTGCGTCTCCTTCACTGTTGCTCCTTGCTTCTCACTTCTTCACCTTTAACACTTCTCTGTCACATTCCCATTCATCGCAGCAGTCTCAAGGGCACAGGAATATTTTTGTCTGTGAACAATGTGACCCTTGCACTCCGAGGCGATCAACTAATTAACACATTCAATAAACTGAAGTCCTTCAGGAAGAGCGGCTGAGTGCTTGTGTGTGTGTGAGAGAGAGAGAGAGGGGGGGAGGGAGAGAGAGGGAGATTGCATGGATTTGTTAATCTGTTTCCATAGTAACGGCCTAAGTGAAGGTTCTGACATTTCATTTCTGCCACTGTTAATTTAACAAGGACACCTGGACATGCTCTCATTTATGCTACACCGACACACCAGATTCTGCACACTGACACTGAACATCCACTCTGCCACAGGGGAAAATACAGGAAAGTTAGTTTCAAGAAACTTTTTTTGAACCCTTTTAAACTATTTATTATAGGGAAAAAAAAGATTGTTTTACTTTTTACTAAACTCAGAAAAGTAAGCCTGAGGAATTTATTAGGTAACAAACTATATTCATTCATTATTTACACACACTGCCTGGGCATGGGCTTGGAGTTTAAAAGCAAATGTTTGCAAATATATGCTATGTCAGTTCACTGCTAACAGCAACATATACAAGACAGGCCAAGGTGTCACTCACGCCTTCCTGCTTTGTGTGTGTCTACATGCGTTTGCCTGTGTGTGTGTGTGTGTGTGTGTGTGTGTGTACAGGTAATTACTAAAGCCAAAGAAACAATAAAAATAGGACTTTGGGCCAGCATGTGACAATACTTTAATACACCTCAGCATATACCCTACATGTGTCAGGGACTTTATGGATGGACGTGACACCATTCTTTCAGAAGAAACCTTATTTGATGTTTTGATAGTGATGGTCAAAGAAATTGTCTCAAGTGCTGCTCCAGAGCTTCCAGTAAATGTTCCACTGGGTTGCAATCTGGTGTTTGTGAAATCAATAAATCACCATTTGAGCTGTTTGAATGTTAGCATTATTATCCTAGAATATTCCACTCCCATCAGTAAAGAAATGCTTTACACTAAACATAATCTTTAAGAATGGCTTGATATTTGCTTGCCTTATGAGGACTTAAATGGTCCTGAGAAAATGCACCACACACCAGCCACCAGAACCACCCACTGTAACAGATATATAAACATCACAGTTGAGGATTATGTGATTCCATTCACAGTAATAGTCCATAGTTGATCATGTTTTTCTTTCAGACTTCCACACTCCAATGGTAGCTAAAATAATGGACAATTTGGCCTGTTCAGCATGTTAAAACATGACTCTAAGCATGACTACTGATACTGTCAATATAATTTACATGCCTTGTTCTCTACTACTGTTAGGTATAAAATAAATAAATAGATAAATTAACAAACAAACAAATAAACAAAAATCTGTGACCCATGACATGATGTGATCCTCTGGTGAAATGCTGAGGCAGTGTGAGATTCAGTGCTCTAGGCTTCCAGGGACCCAAAGTGCAAATGTCTCAGGGAGGCTCATGTGGAGAGTTGGTGTAGCAGTGTGGAACATTTCCGAGTTGTATTCGCAGGTCAAAGAAGAGGTACTTGCAGTAAATCAACAAAACAAATGTAGAATATAAAGTGCTGTATCTGTTTTCAAATAACACAATAAATAACAGTGGTACTGGTGCATAATAGAAGACCCAGGAAGCCCGAGCATCAATAAAAATGAAATTCAATGCTTCCTGGTCCTGCAGGCAAAAGTCCACTCAGTGGTACAAACATTTGCTCAAAGTGCAGAAATGTTATCAATATCTACATAAAAGAACTATCCCACTGTGTTTTCACTGGTATTAGTCCCCACTTCCATTTCTAAATTGGTCACCAAATGGCAATGTGTATTCATGCTCACTTGGCAGGTGGGTAATTTGTGAATCTGCATAATCCAGTGGGCGGACCGCATTGCAAATTTACTGTTTCAGTTGCCTAAAAGGCTACAGCATGGTGACTGTGAGAACTGACTTAGGCCCAGAAGTTTGAAAATTGATCAATTGTGACTCTAGATGCTGTCAAAAAAAAAGAAACAAAAAAGTTATGTTTTCGTGATTGATGTGAAAATATCAATCACAAAGTTTCACCTTTGCCCCAGTGCATTAACCTCATACTGTACCTCAGAGGGACTGTCCCAGTGTTGTGGTTTGGACCTGCTTGCCTGAACACAAATAAAAAGTTAGCCAGGCAGAATTGTAAACAGTGATAAAAATGAGAAAATCCTACAGCAACAGCAACTCATGCAGCCTCATTATGCTTGTGCTCACGCTGGGGGAGACAAGGTCAAAGCTATGTCTACTGATGTGTATCCAAAGCCCACGGTCATTTACCTCCTTGACCAGTTAGGTGGCACTGATTGACCACTGGATTTGACTATGGGCTACTGAGGCCAGGGAGACGATGGCCTGAGCTGGGCTAATCCTAATTCCCGGTACCAAGTCCAAGTCTTTTACCCTAAGTTATCTTGCAGCAGTAATTATTGTACAGGTGTAATGCACAAAGACACACCAGAGTTGAGTAAAAGATGCATTAAATGTTTAACTTACTAGCAGAGCTCTATCCAAAGACAAAATCCATCCTCCTACAGACAACCTGACTTTATTCTTGCACACAGCTAGCCACATACAAAGTAGACGATCCATGAGTCCATGACTGACAAATTTCAAAGCTAATGAAATTATGACTCCAGTGGTGGGCTAAGGGCTAAACATTACCTGTGACATGTAAGGAACTGAAAAAGATATCCCAGAATTGGAATTTATCACTCCAGCTGCTAATCTCCTGTGACTGATGTAAACAATATTTGTGGAACACACAAACAGTGCAATCCAGTTGAAAAGTAATTTTTGACTCTTTTTTCTGTTATTTAAGTCTTACAATTTATGTCCCACTGTCTAAACATATAAAACATAACGTGGTGTAGAATACAGCCACGTTCCTCATTGTGTAGCTTTGAGCATTTTTGATTACCTGTGGTCAGTGTGAAGTTGCGCAGGGGTCATGCAGAGGCGATGCTTTGGTTTCATGTCATGCTTTTGCACATCACTAGAGGCACTGAAAATAAATTATTTTTCAGTCAGCGGCTCTCACATTTTATTTTAATGTGGCACCAAAATGAGGAACTGAAACGCTGTATTTTGGCCAGGTATTGCCTGTGGGGGAACCTAGATCACAGTGGTACCAAGTTTCAGTAATAATGATATTAATAAACCTAGCTGCAAGCACATCCCGGCATCCCCATGTTTTCTACATCACTGTTGCTTGAAGGTCTCCTGCCGAGCTGTGGTATCTTGTCTTACCTTGAATTAGTAAGGCAATTCAAGTTTGCAAAACCAATGTAATTCCAAGCATCTTGCTTATACGAAAAGTAAGCATCCCCAGCTATAACAAACAGTTATGCCTTAAATTCATGAACACAGAATGCAAAAAGAAACTTTATTGCTCATTGTAGATTCTGTTAACTTTTTTTGGCTGTTTGTTCTTGTGCTTTTCTACCTGGAATGCTGAATGCGTAGCTAGAATTACCTGACTCCAAAAGAGCACAGCAGCTGCCCTCTGCCAATGACCAGTAATTTGTTTGTGTGTTACATCCAGTACTATTGATCTCCTCCTCACCCACAGGGTGTGTAAGTGTATTAGCAAGAAAACTGTGACACGATCAACATTTTATGGTTTCCTTGTTTTTCGTAGGATTTCAAAGGGGCTTCGATGTCCAATCTGAGCGAGGAAAGTCAATACTTTTTAAAAGAATGAGCCCAAAGAGCTGCATTTTAACTTCAAACTTTTGAGATGAGAAAACAAGAGTCTCATTAAAATTTCAAACCATACCAGGAGCTCGCCCTAGGTAAAGAAAGTCTGGGGATCTCAGTGGCCAGTGGAGTGTAAATAAATGGTTGCCTCACCTCTGACTTAAGTCATGCTCTCAATGCTTTAATTGGATGAAACTTTTGGATGGTATGGATGTCTCACATATTGAAACTTCATTCTTTCCTCTGCTTCCTAATTCGGTTAAAGTAATTAAGGTGGTTACTCGGCTTATCAGGATGGCCTTTAGCCACATGCAGTGACACGCCTCGTCACTTAACCCTGTAAAGATTCAGTGAGGGCGAAAAGCAGCTACAAACAATGACAAGCTGCAATCATGTGCTCTTGTGTGTCTTTTTCTTCAGCTAAATCACTTCTGTTGATTAAAACCTCTGGGCTTCCCAAGAACAAGCCTAAAAACTAGGGCTGTCAAAACAACACATTAATTTAGATTAATTATGAATATAATGACGCTTATATTAAAGAAAAAAAAAAGTAAATTAACACATATAGTTTAATGACCCCTGGCCCTAATGCTTTACTCATATGCCATAATGTAATGTTTATGAATTGAAATATCTTCATATCTTCAGAGCTGGTGATGAAAACTCATGGGGAGCCGAAAATTAATTAATACACTCCCTATTCCCTTGCACCTTTAATTGTTAATGCACAGACACTGTGTACATAATATATACCGACTTAAATGAATCCATCCATCCCTACATACATGCATGCATTTTTTAAACACCAAAATATAGATGCCAGGGTATGAAGTGGCCATATAATGCAACATTCGTCAAAATATTCCTGCAAGTTATATTGCTGCATAAGTGTTCGATTTGGCTGCCATGTGTAACGGTATGGACAGGCAAGTTGAACCTACTTCTGCCACCTGAGTATCATTTCAGTGGCTGAATGCTGCAGCTGAGACAAGAAACACAGACTTGAAACAGACTGAAAACTGCTCTATTAGGGGGGGGGCAAGGCAATAAGACAGAGAGGGTGGCCTGAAAGTCTGTGTGATGATCAGTTTTAGAGTTTCTTTCAAGGACTCTCCCTTAAAATCCTAACCTTTCCCCCAAACGCAAACTGTGGTATTACCATGCTGTTTTTGTTTTTTTGTGTATAAATTCTTTTATTTTTCTTTTCTTTGCTCTTGGTGTGTGTAGCTGGCTATCAGGATCCTTTTATTTATCTTTAAAGTAATTCCACTGTCACACTGGCTGTGCTTGTAAAAGGTTGAAAAGAGTTTAGCTTCCATTCTGACTGGTTTACCAACTTTTCTCTCTTTTATCAAGATCTCCATGTCTCAAGGCTTTCACTAATAAACACTGGATAGAGAAAGACAATAAACTGTGGAACAGAAAGGATGAAAGAGGTGCAGGGAGAAGGGGATTGTGCTTGCTCTCTATGGGAGCCACAAAGGGAAGACAGATAAACGGGGGGATAGAAGAGAGAATGAGAGGACGAGGGTAACTAGAGTACAATGGCTCCACACTGTGAGAGTATATCCATACAGTCTACTTTATCAGGCACACACCTACTATATATAGTACTGGGTAGGACCCCCTTTTGCCTCCAGAGCAGCTTGAAGATGGCAACCCATGGGCTCATCAAGGTGCCAGAAACAATCTCCAGGGATCCTGGTCTGTGCTGACTCCATGGGGCTGCACAGCTCCCTGCAGAGTTCATGCTGTGAATTTCCTGCTCAGTGTCACCCCAAAGATGGGCCGAGATCTGGGGACTGTGTAGGCAAGTGGAGCAGATCTCTGGTATTTCACCGTAGCTATCTTAAGACAGTGTACGCTTAGTGACGTGGTGCATTTTCCTCCTGGAAGTATTCATTTAGAAAATAGTGGCGTGAAGGGAATGCGCCTCGTCCGGAACGATGTTTAGATACACTGTGTTCAGATGATGCTCCATTCATAATAAAGGTCGTAATTGTTAAGCTGTTCCAGCATCAGCACCGCTCGAACATTATCTAACATCAACTGAACCTCATGACCCTGTTTGCACGTCTTATGCTTTTTTTTTGTTTTGTTTTTTTAGACATGACTCACCATCTAGAAGAGTTGTATGCATAACTGGGAAGTTGACCTTAATAAAGTGGCTGCCGAGTGTAAGCACACACATATATCTTACACACACACACACACACACACACACACACACACATATATTTTCAGTCTCTTACCCTCACTCACAAACTGCTTTCCATCGCAAACTATGCCTGAGTGTGTTTGTATGGCTATGAACAGAGTTTTCCGGTGCATGCACA